>BSBK01011277.1:0-125544 GCA_027943335.1 Chamaecyparis obtusa | reverse complement strand
TATTGAAATCATTTTCACGTGTCTTAATAAAGTCTTAAACCTATTCTATAAAAATTCTAATTCAATGATGCCCTATTATTTTTACATGGGGATTTGTAGCTTTGATTTTATTCTAATATTGTCCACCTTCCCTTACGCTATCTAACAATGTAGCTGACCAACGAATGTTGAACACCTCTACCATTTTCAACCATTCCAATCCCTCCACCCTTTTCAATTTTGAACAAACAATTAGTGTAAAATTTTGGAGGGATGGCATGGTTCCTTCCTCCAATTCAAGGAACTCCTCTAATGAGAGGGAGAGAGAATGGAGAGATTAGGAGATAAGGGGAAGGAGAGAGAGAGAGAGAGAGAGGGAGAGAGTAGGAGAGAAGCGGAAGGAGAGATAGAGAAGGGGAGAGAGGGAGAGAGTAGGAGAAAGAGAAGGGAAAGGTCAAAGAGAGGAGAGAGAGAGAGAGAGAGGAGAGAGAGAGAGAGAGAGGGAAAGAGTAGGAGAGAAGCGGAAGGAGAGATAGAGAAGGGGAAAGGGAGAGAGTAGGAGAAAGAGAAGGGAAAGGTCAAAGAGAGGTGGAGAGAGAGAGAGAGAGAGAGAGAGAGAGAGAGAGAGAGAGAGAGAGAGAGAGAGTTTGATATATAGATGTTGTCATTATGGAAACATATGATATATGTGAAGACTGCATATAACAGAGAGCAAGTATCACAAAGCGCAGAGCAAAATTGTCTAAGTGTAAGTAGTATTTTCCCAGTGTACTCGAAGATAATTTTGATTGTTGACATTGATTGGAGTAAGTTAAGTGCTTGCATACTTTAATATAGATACTGTGATTCCTATTGAATACTTACTTGAGAGCACAAGTTTGTACGACATGTATGGAAGAAGTTATTGTAGTTTTACCAGAGACAGTGTTAAGCCAATAGGACAGAATAAGAAGATAGAATTGGTAAATAGTTAAGGGATTATTTTGTTTATCAAAATAATGTCTTAATCATATGAAGGGATGACATCCTAGATGTTAACCCTTGGGCAGCACATATTATAATGTATTTTGTAAAGTGCTTTATGTTTAGTAAATCCAAATGTAAGAGTTATTGGTCCTAGTAACTTGTATAAATGTAAGGCATATGAAATGCGAAGTAGAAGTTAAAATTATAAGGTGAAAGAAAAAAGATAGATGAACATATGTATGTGAAAAGATATTGATGTGAAGTTGTTAAAGCCAAGAAAGTAGTATAAGATTATGTACCTTGCCCTATTTTGTAATCATTAATCATTGTACATTACTTGTTTGGGTAGTGGGCTCATCTTGTAATCATCTTATTTTGTACTACCAACTCTTACCAGGGTTGAGGCTTCTAACAAGGCATAAAGTCCCTTAATCAGGACTGAGACACTATATATATGTAATAGGCTCCTAACAGGGTCAACATCCTTAACATGATACTTTTGATTTGTAGATCTTTGTGGGTATCATCCCCACTGGGGTTTTCCCCTGTCCAGGGTTTCCTCGAGAACAAATAATGTGCTATGAGTTCATTTGCTTTACTATTATGCATGTTCTTTAGTTTACTCTGTTATGCATGTATCAAGATAATCTATTATACCCATAATTGGGCAAAAGTAAAAGTTTGTATCACCCCCCTCTCAGTATTCCCTATTTCTAACAATTGGTATCTAAGCTCAGTTACTCGGAAAAGAATCATTCAAGAAAAGCCTAGTAGCTTGAGTAAGATCTCTATGGATATGGATCAACTAAAAAAGAATCTTGAAGAAGCTCTTGAATAGATTGATATACTTACTTAAGAAAGAGATACTCTAAAAGGAAAATATGATGATGCAAATAATCTCATTGAGAAACTGGAAAATAAGCCGGAAGAACTAAAATTAGAAAAGGAATCTACAATTCAAATTGAAGATTGTGATGATAATCTGGAAAAAGAAAATGAGATCCTTAAACATGAATTAAAGATAGCAAATCTGAAGTTGAGTTTGAAATTTGGAAATAGCAAGAATGAAGCAAATCTGAAATCTGAGAATGAAAATCTGAAATTTGAGAAAGAAGATCTAAAATCTAAACTTTGCAAAGTGGCATCTAAACTTGAGAAAACAAAATTGCAGTATGCTGAACTTGAAAAGTACAATACAATTGTGAAAGGTGAACTGACTCAATCTAAGAAACAACTTGAGAGACTATATTCCACTAGTGAGAAGAACAATGAACAAATGTCTTATCAAGAACCATTCTATGATAAAACTGGTCTTGGATTTAACTCATCTAAGGTAAGTGAAGAAAGTAAGGAACCAGATCTGAAAGTTTCTAAAAACATAGATGAAAAGAAATCTGATGAAGCTGACAAATCTAAATATATACCTAAAGAAGAAGAACCACCTAAACAAGAAGAATCACCTAAAGGTACAGAAAGAGAATTTAAAGGTAGATGATTTATATGTATTACTTTTGGTCATATGAAGAAATATTGTACAGGTAAGAAATTTAAACCTCTTAATGGCTATTGTTATAATAATTGTCATGGTTTTGGACATAGAACTATTGAATGTAAGAAGCCTAAATTCAATGATAATAATAATAGTAGAATGTTTAGAGATAATAACCATGTAGATAAGAGACCTACTGAAGATATGAACAGGAGAAATGGAGTAGTATGTTATAGATGCAACAAGGTTGGACACATTGCTGGGAATTGTAGATCATAAATCAACCAGTTAGGACCAAGATATGGAAACAATGGAGTAGTCTATCAAATATGCAACATCTTTGGTCATACAACAAGGTTTTGTAGGATGAATAACATGAGAAACCCTAACCCTAGAAGTTACACAAGGAGAAATGAAAATGAAAGCAATAGTCAAAGAGGATGATGTAGTAATTCAGTACAGTGAAATTTGTTAAAGCCAAAGATCAAGGAGACACATTCAACACTAAAGGTAATTAGATAGGTGAAGTATCTGATAGTAAGTGTGAATCTCTTCCTAACCCATTACAAAGTACTTAATTCATGAAAAAATGCAGTAGAATAGGAACTTAGGATAGTGTAGAAGTTAGCATAGGATGAATTCAGTCTTGTGTAGTTAATGCAAGGTAGTATATGATATAGTGATGCTATGGTTAAGAGTGCATAAGATAATATGAAGTTATGGGAGATCGCAAGAAGTTTTAAGTTTTGCAAGTAAGCAGGAACAACTTTTTGGAAAGAAGTGACAAAAGAATTGAATGCGATGTCAGAATCTTGTAATATTGAAAGGTTAAAAGCTTATGATTGGTATTGTTTGATCAGTAAGGTGAATACAAGTGTCAAGGAGATCAAAGAAGTAGTAATTGAAAGTAGTTTGCAAGGATCTGGTGAAACAATTTTGTGTCAGATCTACGCAATCCCTAAATCATAGAATTAAGGTATTTCACTAAGAAAATCTATCAATTAGTTAGAGAATTTGTAGAAGATATGGATGTTTCATTGGTTCATAGTGTAAGAGATAAAATCAGACCTAAGATTAAAAGGGAACCAGTAGAACCCTTGGAAGAAGACCCTAAACTAGCATTATCGTTCATACTAGACGGAGTTTTACATTTAGAGAATATTAGAAGCTATTTGGGATGTAAACGTGAAACCCTCAATGATAGTTATTTTACTGAGTATAAAAAGCTATACAATTAGGATATGTCATTGAGAGTAGGGTTTGAACATTTGAAGGATAATGAAATCATAAAGTATTCTCTACATTATGAATTTGATGATGAAGAATGCACCAAGATAATTTTGAGTAGAATTCATAAAGGAAAGTTTTGGTTAGATGACAGAGTGATTGATATCACAACAAACCTAATTTATGATGCTACCGATTTGTCTAAATCTAGAGCTATACCACTGAATGAGAAGAATATGAGAAAAATAGTATTGGATAACACTAAGTCAACTTACAATGGTAGAGGAATAGTGATCAGTAAGATTCAACAAGATGATGTTAGATACCTTTGCAAGATCTTAACATCTATATTTTGTGCTAATTCTAGAGAAGATGATATGGTAGCTAGTATGATTCATGCAGTCTATTTGATGTGTGTTGACAAAGTGCAAGTAGATATGTGTGAAATCTTGAGAATTCAGTTGTTTGAGAACTTGGAGAAGATTAAGAAGACTAAGAATTCCTAGTTTAGATTCTCATCATTGATTACTTATATGTTTTTCCATTTGTTGAGAAGATTCCCATACACTATTAGTGAAGATTGGAATGATGGCAAGACCACAATAGAAAGAATCAACATAGTATACATGAGACACCTTATAGACAAGGTAAATGAGAGTGCAGTTTTGGTGATCAAAACATTTCAGAACTTGATGAAGAATAGATCAAACATCCCATAGTCAATTGTTGAAAAGTATAAGAATGAAGTATGGTTTATGGTTGACACTAACTTTACCTTCATTGAAGTAGTTGAACCTAAAGTAGAATTCATAGACCCTCTTGGTTATGAAATTTCTAAAGTTGAAGCAAAATAATATGTAACTAGATTGTTGAAATGTAAATTGGATGTCAACAACAATAGATATAGGTATGATGGAACAAAAATTTCAAATTGCAAAGAATACAATAGAAACACTTAGAGGTATTGGACAAAATGAAGTTTTTTTTATTCCACCCCTATCAGTACTTGCAGATGAATCTAGAAATTTGTAGAATGTAGTGAAATTAGAGAAAGAGGAACAAGAAATAAGGAAGTCTACAAGATCTTCTACCACTCCACCAGGGAAAAGAGTAAAGGAATTAGCTACTGGACTAGGCAAGAGACAAAAGACAATAGTTGCCCCAATAAAGAGGAAAATAGCAGAGATAAAAGATGATGAGGACACAGAAGTGAAGAAGAAATGGAAACCTAAGATTGAAAAAGTAAATGATCAAATCATTAATGACAAACTTTTCTAAAATGAACAATTATTATGATCTTTATAACTATTCAAAGAGATTAAACTTGGAGAATGAAATTGTGAGACATATGATCCTAGCAAACAAGAAATTTGACACAATTCAAGGAAAGATACCTGATGACTTATTTGAGAAGCTAGTTAACAGGAAGAAGAGAGAAGCTGAAGAAGATAACAAAATTAGAGAGAACTTTGTAAGAAATTTGTGACATCAGAAATGAAGACCACTTTAAAGAAATCATGAAAGAACTTGGTACCCTTTTGAGAACAAAAAGAAGAACAATCCTAATAATGGGAGGTAATCATGAGGAAGAAAATAAAGAAACTGAATAGGTAGTAGTCAAGGTGATGACAACAAGTGTTGGAAAGCACTCTAGTGCAGCAGAGCAAGTAGAACAAGCTATGGAAACTGAACATCAAAAGAGTCCCTCTCCACCACCATCAATTAACATTGAAGATGAATCCATGAATGTGGAAGGAACCAATATCACACTGAACACTAATGAAAATCCTTTTAGCCACCTAGAGATAAGAAAAGAAGAAGAGAAACAAGCAAAAATTCAAGGACAGAAAGAAACACCTAGCAAAGTAGAAATCAGTCCTACCCCTGAGATTGCAGCAAAGAAACCACATATTGAATCTATTTTTGTTGATATTAGAAAAAAGGTTGATGATGATGATCAAATGGAGTTGATCTCAGCCCAAAACAAGATAATTGGAAAGAACAAGAAGGTGAAAATCCTTGAAGGATTACTGGAGGAAGTAACAAAGAAATTACAGAGTGTTGTGAACAATCAAGTAACAAAGATAGATCCACAAATTAAAGCTAGAGAAGTGATGAAGACATTTTCCAATGAATTCACAATTTTTTAGATATTGCTATAGTGAAGGCTCAAACAGCCTATGAGGCCAAAATGTTTCTTGATATAAGTCAAAATATCAAAAATGGCATCAGTAATTTGGATGTCTATATAAAAGATTTGAGAAGGAATTTGGACAAAGGAAAAGCTCTATATATATAGTGTACATATAAAGAGAACCATGTATCTGAAGTGACTGGGAAGATTAGAGCAAAAGAGGCTGAAATTCAATCAGAGGTAAATCTATTAACCAACCCTAATGTAAAGATATTGGCTATTGAGAAAAGAATTAGTAAAATAAATGATGAAATAAGGATTCTCAATGATGAAAAAGATAGGAAATTGAAAAGATTCACTCTACTAAGAGAGCACATTTTAGTAAAAATAAGCATTATTGAAGGACAGTTGGAAGAATGTCTTTCATATAAGATATCTTATGAGAAGTTTAACTTTGCAAATATCCGAGCATGTGAGATCGCATCTTATGGTTTGTGTGCACTACTCAATGTTGTAGACTCCATTAAGAAGGCATGGGAGAAGGAGATAGAAAGCATAAAAGTGAACTTTGCAGATTGTGTTGCAAGCCTACTGGCTCTGCAATTTTGAATCAAGGTAAATAAAATTTTTGTCAAGATAGTTTTGGCACCCTTTTTTGTCATTGTTGTCAAAGGGGGAGTGATAGTAGAAAATTGATAAGGAAGTATATTCCTAGGGGGAAAATAGATAAGATAAATGGAGTTACAAGGATAGTGAAGATATAATTTTTGTTATGGCCACAATTTTGAAATTTTGAGACTTAGCCAAATTTCTCATATGTTGCCACCAATGACAAAGGGGGAGATTATTGGCAATTTGGTTGTGTTAGATATCTAGTTGTTGTCATTATGGAAACGTATGATGTATGTGAAGACTGCATATAACAAAGAGCAAGTATGAAAGAGCGCAGAGCAAAATTGTCTAAGTGTAAGCAGTATTTTCCCAGTGTACCCAGAGACTGTTTTGATTTGTGATGTCGATTGGAGTAAGGTCAATGCTTTCACACTTGCACATAGATACTATGATGCCTATTAAAGACTCACCTAAGAGTGAAAGTCTATACGGCATGTACAGAAGAAGTTATTACAATTTTACCAAAGACAGTGTTAAGTTGATAGGATAGAATAAGAAGACAGATTTGGTAAATAGTTAAGGGATTATTTTGTTTATCAAAATAATGTCTTAATCATATGAAGGGATGATATCCTAGATGTTAACCCTTGGGTAGTGCATATTATAATGTATTTTGTAAAGTGCTTTATGTTTAGTAAAGCCATCTATAAGAGTTATTAGTCCTAATAACTTGTATAAATGTAAGGCATATGAAATGCAAAGTAGAAGTTAAAATTGTATTGTGAAAGAAAAAAGATAGATGAACATATGTATGTGAAAATATATTCATGCAAAGTTGTGAAATCCAAGCAAGCAGTATAAGGTTATGTACCTTGCCCTATTTTGTAATCAGTAATCATTGTACATTACTTGTTTGGGTAGTGGGCTCATCTTGTAATCATCTTATTTTGTACTACCAACTCTTAGTAGGGTTAAGGCTTCTAACAAGGCCTAAAGTCCCTTAATCAGAACTGAGACACTATACATATGTAACAGGCTCCTAACAGGGTCAACATCCTTAACATGATACTTTCGATTTGTGGATCTTTGTGGGTATCATCCCCATTGGGGTTTTCCCTTGGCCAAGGTTTCCTCAAGAACAAATAATGTGTTATGAGATCATTTTCTTTATTGTTATGCATGTATCAAGATAATCTATTATATCCATAATTGGGCAAAAGTAAAAGTTTGTAGAATACTGATTCACCCCGCTCTCTTAGTATTCCCTATTTCTAACAGAGAGAGAGAGAGAGAGAGAGAGAGAGAGAGTGGGGGGTGAAAGAAGGTAATAAGGGAAAATATAGAGGGTAGGAAGGTGGGAGAGATAAAATGTGTGTGAGAGAGAGAGGGGGGGGTGAAAGAGGGTAATAAGGGAAAATATAGAAGATACGAAGGTGGCACACGAGAGAGAGAGAGAGAGGGAAGGAGAGATATAGAAGGGGAAAGGGAGAGAGAGAGAGAGAGAGAGAGAGAGAGAGAGAGAGAGAGAGAGAGAGAGAGAGAGAGAGAGGGAAGGAGAGATATAGAAGGGGAAAGGGAGAGAGTAGGAGAGAGAGAAGGATAAGGAGAGAGAAGGATAAGGAGAGAGAGAAAGAAGGTGAGAGTGAGAAGGTGAGAGAGAGATAGAGAGAGAGTAGGAAGGTGGGAGAGAGCATATGTGCATGTGTGAGAGAGAGGGGGGGTGAAAGATGGTAAGAAGGTAAAATATAGAGGATAGAAAGGTGTAGAGAGAGAGAGTATGGGGGAGGGAGAGAGAGATAGAGAGAGAGTGATCTCTCTATCTCTCTCTCTCCATCTATCTCTCTCTCTTCCTCACACTCTGACTATTTCTCATCACTATTTAAATCTATGTCTTAAATTTTAATAGTCATAGATTTTAATAGTGCACTCCCCCTATAGGGTGCACACGCTTTGTAAGGCATTGGAAATTACCAATTCTAAGGCTTAGATTTGCATTGGAGATGCAACCCAAAGGCTTAGATGATTGAAATAGGCCTAAGATTTATTTTCTAGTAGACATACAAACAAATGATACCTTTTTTTGTGTGCTCCTCATTAGGTTTACTTCTGGCTCAAGAACATAAAAATCAGACGACGTGATATTGTAGATCTCTCTGTTAGCTATCTAAGCATATAATTTATTTTGAATTCTAATTATTTTAAGTTTTTCAACTCTAATTTCTTTTGTGTGTATGTTCTTTTTTTGTAAAAAACCAGCATGTAGTATTTTGGGCATAGATTTTGGCTCGTTCACCGAATTTTGCAACAAGTTACATTTTTAGAAACTAGACTCCATTCTACACACTTCAAAAAAAAAAAAAAATTTGATTTTTGATTAGTTTTAAATGATTTCTAGGGGGAGGACACATAAATTTCATGTTTTCAGGATGTGTGCACTTCGTAAATTCATCAAAAATTATACCTTCATCAAAAAATTACAAAAAAATTCTAGGATAAACTATGTGGTGTTAGATAACTTCTCACTAGAGTGATTAAAAAAATTCAAAAAAAAGTTAACATTTTTGGGGGAGCACACCAGACACTATGTTATGTTTTTTCACAAAAAATAGGACCACTTTTTGTGCTCCCCCTTTTTGAGGACCTTAATCTGCATCATTTTCAAAATAAGTTAGTAGTTTAGGAACTAGATTCAGAGTATTACAACTCTTATTTTTGTCGCATCTTAAAATTTTGAGTCTAACTATCTTCAATTTCTTGTTGAAGTTCAGAGTTTTCTGATTTCAGGAAAAAAGTGGCATCTTATACCCCCTTTTTGGTCCCCCATCTTTGTGCACTTACCCTCCTACACATAGCAAAGCTTATTTTGGGGTTTGGGTGGATGAGGGGTTTCCTTTTTCAAGCCCTAGATTGAGGAATCAACCTTTAAATTTAAATGTAAATATGGTAAGGAAACAAGACAAATGCAAGTATTCACCTTTCTTGTAGAAACCCTTGTCAATAAGGATTTTTTAATGCTTGTATTTTGTAAATGATGAATTCACAATGACAGATGTAAAAAATCTCCACAAATGCAATAGATCTACCAAAACCATATCATGGATCCATGGATGTAAATGTCCATCAATGAAGAAGATGATGAATGCCTCAAATCTAGATCACCTCCCTTGATGAGCAACAAAATTCTAAACCTTGAAGAGGAAATGCTCACAAAGGATCATTGAAACTTGAATGCTTGAACTTGCTCGTGTGATTGTTGGATGATAATGGATCTCTAATGGAACAAGAAAAAATGCTCATGGATTTAAAATGGATGTCAATGGATATTGATAGATGTTCAATGGATGTCAATGGATGCCAAAATGAGGTTCTTTGGCTTCCTTTTATGCTACTTTTTGGGCAAGAAAACAAAGCAAGTTGACTGGGTCACCTGATTCTGCAATTTACTTCCTTGAGACAACACTAACCCCAAGATTTAAAATCCTTTGGGAATATGTTGAACTTGTGGACCTATTCCAGGACACATCAACCTGGTTGACCTATTTCAAAATAGGTTGACTTGGTCAACTCATTCCAAGTTTGGCCCATATGGAGCTAACCCTAAGGTTTTAAAGACTACATAGTTGAAAGTGGAAGATATGGGACAGAACAAGAGAAAAGAGGGATTGAGAAAAAATTGATCAATGGTCCATAAAGTTGATAAAGGAAGGGAGATAAAAGGTCTTAAATAATGAGTGTCTATTTTGAGATGGTACATTTAGCCCCCACTTTAGCAGAAGTATGAGTTGCCTCAAACTCACAGTAAAGTAGATCAAAAATCAAGATTCAGTCTCATCATGACTAAGGAGATGAAGAAACCATTAAGCTCCCAATATACTTGAGTCTTCATCACATCTAGAGCCAAATTAAGAGAGATGTCACTAACAAGAATGTGTAGCCAACTTACCCAATAAGGTTTGTGTTCCTTATTGTGAACTATACATGAAAAAGAAGGGGGGGTGCAACAAGAGATGGTGTTGAATGGTCTAGAAAGTATGTGTCACATGCTATTCAACCCATCAAATATGAATTGAATGGTGTATCAAGTGTGTTTCGCATGATAGTTAACTCATCAAAAAGGATTAATCCTCAAGGGAATTCCATGTCCCAAGAAGAAGAATGGAAAGACAATCTAGACATAAGGATGTGTGTGTCCTTAAGGGATCGGAAAGAAGATCAAGCTTCCTAGGCTGTCAATAGTACAAAGAAGGATCAAATAATGATCAGGCCTCCTAGACTCTTAGTAATCCAAAGAGGGATCAAAAAGAAAGGATTGGGCCTCCTGAACTGTCAGTAGTCCAAAGAGAGATCCAAAATGGAAAAGACCAAGCTGCCATGAATTGTCAGTAGTTCAATCGAGGAAACCAAATTATCAACATGTGTGTGTACAAAAGTGAACAAAGTGTATTCCCCCATGTTAAAGTTATTGCAAATGCTTTAACAAGAGCAATGGTTTTAACAAAAATGTATGTGTGTCCATGAAGAAAGTTTCCACTATGAAATGCCCCCAAGAGAGAATAATTCAAGAGAAATAAATACATGACAAAAGAGAGAACATTAAGGGATCCACTAACTTTTGGGTTAGTATGATCATATGATAATATGTAATATTAAGCCAAGTATGAAATGTCATTATTACCAAAAGGAGGTAGAATGACAACACAAAGGAGGGAAAGCCACACAAGAGGTACAAAGAAGAGTATTTTTTGGGCCAGCAACATAGATACCAAAAAGAATCGGTGCTACTATGTCACCAGTGTCCAAGTAGACTATACAAAGGAATAAATATGAACAATAACACATAGAAAACATAACATGTAACAACAAATAGAAGAATAGAGGTACAAATAGAATAAGATGTATGCTTTTTTTGATTACTTTATCACCTTGTGTCAACAAAGCAGCAAGAATCATCTAAAGTGATCTAGACAAAACATATAACAAAGAGTGCAACACGGGGGAAAATACAACACGAACACACAAACACTACCATGCTAGAGACCTCCACTTCAAGTTTACCACGTGCCCTCCCCATCTCAGTCTAAAATATTAGGGAAAGGTGAGAAACTCACAAGAGGAGCAATGTCCAACATAATAGGAACCACCACCAGATCCAAGCAAGGACTCTAGTGGCAGTCACTACATGCTATTCACTAAGAGTGATTGTTAGCTGCGTAGAAATCATATTAGGCAAATCATAATCCATATTAATATTTTCATATTCATCATCACTAACATATGCATTAGAATCATCATCATCAAGATAATCTTCCATATCAAGATTAATAGAATCTAAAATACAAACAGAATTATCATGTTTATCCATTTGCATATTATTATTTTTATTAACTTCCTTAAAAGGGTCAAGCAGATGTTGATCAAAGGAAGGAAAATTTTGAGATGAAGAAGAAATTTTTATGAATGGTGTCCCATCACTCTTATCAATAGTAACATGAGCCATTGGAGTAGAGCTCTCAATTTGGCTCACTTGTAATTGATAATGGTGAAGCACTGCGCAAAGGTGTGAAAATGAAGTCTATTTAGTAAGGACAATCTTATCTCTAATGTCTTTTTGCAAAAGGAGAATCTTATCTCTAATGTCTTTTTGAAAATTAGAAAAAAAAATACATTGAATATCATGATCAGCCACAGGATAAGAAATTTGAGCATACAAGTGTTTGAATCTACCAATAAAGTCACTAACTTTTTATTTAACACTTTTCTTACAATGCATTAAAATAGTCAAATAAATATGAGGACCAATATTATTTTGAAATTTCTAAATGAGATCATTAGTGAATATTTAAAAGGAATTAATAGAATAAGGAGGTAAAGAGAAATACCATTTCAAAGCTTTATCTCTAAAAGTACATGATAACAACTTAGCCATGAGCCTATAGTCGTGAGCAAAATCACTACATATAGTTTGGAAAGTCCTAACATGAATCATAGGATCATCCTTACCATTATAAGTCTCAAGATGAGGCATCTCAATATGTTACAGTACAACAACACAGACTATATCTAAGGAAAAGGAATTAGCAATGTCACATGTGGGGATGTTGTACTTAGATTGAGTGAATTGAGCCACTTTTTGTTACAAAGTGGTGACAGTTTGAGCCAAGCTACTAATGGTAGGATTAGGAGACACAATAGTAGGCATAGACATATTGGATGTACTAGAAAAAATAGAGGAGGTGGAAGGAAAATATAAGGATGTTGATGGAGGATTAGACGCAATGGAAAGAGGATTGGATTAAGTAAAAGGAATGGCATTGTATGAAGGTAATGAAGAGGGTATGGAGGTAGGAGGAACACTTGAAGAAAGTGAAAGGTTAGGAAGAATATCTAAATCTTTAGTGGAATTTATTTGAGGGCCCAATTCCAATATCTTTAACAATGCTAAAATACCTTCAAGACATGGACTTTTCCTACAACAATTTGTTAGGTACAATACCACTTCCTTTTCAAGACATGAAAACCCTTTTCCATCTAAATCTATCTTCAAAAAGGTTGACTTGAGAGGTTCCAAAGAGAGGAGTTTTCCCAAATCTTGACCTTATCGACAGTTGGAGGAAATCTTGGTCTCTGTGGTGTATGGATAAATTTACCACCGTGCTCCAATTCCAAAGCCAAGCACAAAGGGATATCAATCTCCCATAAGGTAATAATTATTATTCTGATCAACATTGTAATATTAATATGGTGTTTTTTATTGCTTGGATTTTCCTACAAATGGAGATGTAAGAGGCAGAGCATCCCTACTAACAATGTAGAACAAAGTACCTCTAGCAAAACTGATGATGTAGATTAGAGTACCCTTGATCTCCATGCACAACCCGTAAGGATTTTATATGACTAACTTGTGAACTCTAAAAATGGCTTTAACGAGGAAAATCTGCTAGGGAGGGGTGGATTTGAATCAATTTATAAAGGAATTCTGAGTAATGGGAGACATATTGCTATCAAAGTACTTAATTTTCAAGATCAAAAAGTCCAACAAAATTTTATTAGAATGTAATGCACTGAAAAGAGTTCGACATCGTAATGTGATTAAAATCATAACAGTATGTCCAAACCCTATTCTTAAAGCTCTGGTTCTCCCATTCATGCGAAATGGAAGTTTAGATAGGTGGTTGTACCCTGAAGGAGATGAATGTAAACTAAATTTAAATGATAGATTAACAATATCATTAGGGACAGCCTTGGGATGGAGTATCTACATCATTATTGTTTTGTGCAAGTGATACATTGTGACCTGAAACCAAGTAATGTGTTAATGGGGGATGATAAAACTCCATATATAGCAGAATTTTGCATTACAAAAGTAGTTTTTGGGAACTCCCTTGATTCATTGGCTTGTACAAATGCACTTCATAAATCCTGTGGTTACATGGTACCACTACTTTCAATTGAATTCTAATCTCTCTATTATACTGAATTCCTCCTTTTATATATTGCATCCATACATAAACTATTAATGAATGTGCTATACTATAGAATATGCAATGGATGGAAAGGTTGGGACAAAAGGAGATATGTATAGTTATGATATTTTAATGCTGGAGCTTTTCACAAGGAAGAAGCCAACTAATATCATGTTTATAGAAGGACTGACTCTTACAAAATGGGTAAGCATGAATTTTCTAGATGACATAGAAAAGGTGGTGGACTACAACCTACTTAGAAATATGAATGAATTAGACTCATCAATGGTGCCGGATCGTCTTACTCAAATTTTATAAGTAGGGTTGGTTTGCACAAATAAATCTCCACTACAACGTCTCGGTATGAAAGATATTGTCATGAAATTAAACAATATTAAACATGGTTTTCTTAATATCTCAACAAGTCTTTAATATAATAAAGATTGTTGAAAAATCAATCAATTAAATAAATAAATTATTTAAATGAGTGGACATGATTTTAAAATAAATATTTGTTGTAATCAATCATATTGGTATCCTTATTTTTTAAATATATTTTCTTTAACTGAATATTTATAAAGATTCTTTTAATATAATTGATAATGATATTGACAAACATTTTTTTGTTTTTATTTAATTTTTCCTTTCCAAAATGAAAGGTCCACATCCCATCTCTATAAATCTGATGAAAATAAAAGTTCACTCTTAAACCATCTTTGGAATTACCTTTTGTTTTCTCCCATCTTTCACTATCTTTCTAAATCTCAATAGTGTTAATGATAATCATGTTGTTTAATTCTTGCAAAATTTGATCAAATGCCACTGTCTGGATGAATTTCTCCAACTAATATTTTTTTTTTTAATACTGAGTTTTGAGGGAGAATTAATATTTAAAAGTAGTTTCTAGATAAGATTTGTATCTTTCCTTATGTAATTATTATAGTCGTGAGCAAAATCACTACATATAGTTTGGAAAGTCCTAACATAAATCACAAGATCATCCTTACCATTATAAGTCTCAAGACAAGGTATCTCAATATGTTGTTGGATAACAACATGGAGTAAGGAAAGGGAATTAGCAATGTCAAATGTAGGGATGTTGTACTTAGATTGAGTGAATTGAGCCACTTTTTGTTACAAAGTGGTGCCAGTTTGAACCAAGCTACTAATGGTAGGATTAGGAGATGCAATAGAAGGCATAGACATATTGGATTTACTAGAAAAGTTATAGGAGGTAGAAGGAAAATGTAAGGATGTTGGCGGAGGATTAGAAGCAACGACGAGAGGATTGGACTATGTAAAATGAATGGTATTGTATGAAGGTAATGAGGAGGGTATGGAGGTAGGAGGAACACTTGAAAGAAGTGAAGGGTTAGGAAGAACATTTTCATGTGGTTAGGGTTTTTTGATTTATTGTTTCAAGGTTTTAAAGTTAAGTTCATGTGGCTATTTATCTTTTAATTTTAATTTTATTCATATTTTAGTTTTTAATATTTTTTCAAAAATAAGATTTAAATTTGATATATGTATGTTTACAATTTAGATTTGTAAGATTTAAATTTAATAATTATATAATTGTATTTAAATATTTTTTTATAATATATAATTAAAATTATATATCGATCTATTCAATTAATCCAAAGTATGAAAATTGTGAGACCTTTTAAGTCAATCAATGTAGCTCAAAATAAGAGTGCAATAATAGGACTAATCCTTCCACACATCTAATCCTAAGAAACCAATTGAAAAATTGAATGAGAAGAAGATTTTACACAAGTGACTCTCTCAAAAAAAATAGTTCCCATACTTGACTTAAATGCAAACATTGTAAATAAACCCATATTATAAAATCTAATTGGTAGAAAATTGATAACACCAGATGTGCAAAAGATTAGATAAAAGGAACAAATGTACATGCCAAATTGATAAACATCCTAAGATCTTGTAGCACAAATAAATAAAAAATCAAGTATAGCATATTGACTTACTTGATTAAGCATCCTTTTAAATTCAACAGTTGTAGTGCAATTATCCTTTGAAGCATTACTATTCTAGTCCAGATTTTATAGACCACATCCAAAATATTTTTTATGGAAGCAAAGCATTTCCTTTGAATCTCATTTTAAAATATCTCTCCTTGTGAATTGATGTTTGAATGGTTATTGAAAAGGTTTCCAAACCATCCACTTCCACAACTTTGTATAGTTATTAATTATCAATCTCGATTGATTAAATCATAACTTAATGAAGGTATAATCATATTGGCATTGAGTACCTTTCATAAGAAATTTGTTGAGGATAATGGATAGGATAACTAAATGAAGATATAGAGTTTCAATAAAATTTTAGATTCCATTAGAGTTGATCGTTCATTATATATTACCTGGATGTATCTTCCTATCGGCATAAAAATTGCACCTTGTTGAGGTGCAATTGCTAGTGAATAACATTGGATTTAAATAGCTAAGTCACGTTATTGTTGTCCTTTTAGAAGGAGTAACCTCCTAAAACAATGCACAATATAACATAATTCATTAGTCCATTCTTCCCATGCATGTGGAATAAACTTACTTCACAACAAGGTCAAATAGAAATGCATATGCATTTGACAATTGTATTAATTCTATCTTAATACTTAAGAAATTAATCAAGAAAAAAGAAGTTAGGATTGTAAGTCATTCTAGAAAATGTGTCCCTTTGTAATTTTCAAAATCCTCTAAAGATATTCGTTACAGAGAAGGTGTTCCCCATATGAGAAGGTTGCAAGTTTTGTCATTTTCAACTTTTCTATGTTTTTCATCTTGAAATGATATATTTGACACAATTGCTTATATATATATATATATATATATATATATATATATATATATATATATATATATATATATATATATATATATATATATATATATATATGTTTTTCTCTGCTACACGACATGGTTGTGTTTCAGACCTCACATGGAAAGTACTCTCTAAATGATGAAAATTCTGAAATGATCAACATCACCCATGTGAGAGATATCTGTGCAGATTATTAATATTCAAGATTTTGAACTTACCATCTAAAAAATGTCTGCAGAACACAGTTTCTCTTTTTTCCATGATTACAGGGGAATGTCTAAATCATAAACTAAAACGTACATCTTACCAAGAGGTACACATTTTTTTAAAAAACTTTTTCAAACTTCCCATTTACATTTTAAGTTTTAGTTTACGATTTATGAGGAGGAATTAGAATTCTTTTCATCCTTCCCAAAAAAAAAACACTAAGTATATTGTAATATTAACTCTGTTGTCCATTATTATAATTTAAAATTATATTAATAAGATTATATTAGAAAAAAATTTACACCCCTAGGTGGTCTAGTTGGCAACCCAAAATCAAAATTTGAGCCCATTTAGAATTATTTTACATGTTCAAACACAATTGGTCAAAGGTAGGCAAAACTTTCCATTTCGGTGTATGGGTTGAGACTTGCAAGACAACCGAGGCATACATAGGAGTTTTGCCTTGTCTACAGATTGGAGTGGCCGAATGGCATTTCACCACAATGCCACCCTAGCTGCAAATACTTCACGTGGCCACCTTAAGCTACAACATGTTGCATTTCCCATTTTCTCACTTTGTTTGTGAAGTGGTTGCAAGAGAAACCTTCATCTACATGCGGGATGCTCAAGATTTTGAGGTGAAGGAGAAGGACGATGATGACAAGTGGTGGTAGGAGATATGGGAGCTCATTTACCATCTAGGCTTCGATGGAGGTGAGGATAAATGCTCCTCACTAAGGTCACCTCTCACAATTGGGGCTAATGAAATCTATGTTATTTAGTTCTGTTAGCTAGTTTCGTTAACAATAACCTCCATGATTTATTTTTGTCAATGTCTTTGGTTACAAATGATTCTTGTGTGTTTCTTTGTTTTTTTTAACATGATTTATTGTGTTCATTAACACTATAAACCTCAAGAGAATCATATTTCTTCTGTTATAGTGTCACTACCATGTTCACAGTGAAGGAAACTCAATTTTTATCAATTGCAAGCATCCATGTTCACATTTCGCATCCTACTATGCATATCTGTGTTTTACTATTCTCATTTAACAAGTATTATTGCTTTTCATTTCAAATGTTGGGGTTTAAGGATTTAATAAGAGATATGCATTACAGGTTGACTATGATTGTAAATGGGTTGCACTAATGTTGGGGTTTAAGGGTTTAATATGTTATCTGCTACATGATTTAACAAGGATTGTTAATGGGGTGTAGTTATTTTTCATTTTATCTATTAAAGGGGTCCATTTGCAACATTTCTGGTTTAAGTAATGGCCTTCAAATTATTTGTGTGCCAATTGTTGTGTATGGCTATGGCATTTTGACTCTTATCGGTTTCAAAATTATTTGTGTGCAATTTTGTTGTGTATGGCTTGGATATATTAGGAAACCCCCAGTCGACTTCACTACAAAGGTTCAACCTAGATTGATAATCTACATGCATGGCCTAAACTCACCTCTTCTATCTAAGAGTCTAGTCCATGCAAAGGAATGATGTCATCATTGTTTTACTAACATGTGATGCATAACTCTTGCAAGATCAAACTAGGGTATTCTCTCCACATTTTAACACAACAAGATCCCCACCCATCATTACATTTTACATTATATTTTAGTTTAGTTTCATAGTGAGGCTATTATTTATCCCCCCATCCAACCCTATCATGTGTCCCTACCAATTACTATGACATACACAAAAATGTTGCATTTGATTTGTAAATCATTTTTTCCTTAATTACATACTATAGTCATTGCCTTTGGTCAAATATTATTTAGGTGTCTCTTATTTCATTAGGTGCATTTTCATTGCATCTCATTTTAAATTGCATCTTAGTTCATTTTAAGTACATTATAAACACAAATCATTCCCAATTCTTTATATCTTATTTCTTTACATTTTACTTAGTCCATTTATCTTATTTTGTTATTCATTCAGTTTCATCATATAGTAAACTCGTTACATATCATTTCATTTTGTAAATTATTTAGTTGCATTATTCATAATTATTGTCTTATGGTATTTAGTGTTCATTGTATTTAATTTGCATATGATTTTATTCCTTCATTTGGTTGCCTTATATTTATTACATATTATATTTAGTCTCATTCATTACATTTGACATTGCATTTTCATTTATTCCATATTGCATCTAGTTGCTTACAAAACACAATAGTAACATTTTCATAAGCATCACATATATAGTACTCATTAGTATTACATAAGCACATTAATCCATAACACCATCATGCATATAGTGTCATACATCTATCACATACTCATAATATTTCTTGCCTAACATTCTAGTATACACTCATATCACAATGCATATATATCACATACATATACACATGAAATAGATAAGAGAACCTAATTACTTCAAAGTGAAGCGCAAGTGTGAATGCAATTTCTAGTGTCGTTGGACTTTTACTATTTGAGTAAATTATGAGAGGGAAAGGAAGGCACTACCATCCCATCACTTGTGATTCAAGGGTTCCAATATTTTATTGATAAGATTAAAACTAAAATTATTACAAGTTTTATCATTTTCAAGTGTTCTGTGTTTTTTGTTGTGATGTCCCCTTCTAGCTAGAGACATCATTCTAGAGCTATTGATTAGCCTACCATTGGACTCTCGCAGGCTATTAGAGATGGATAGAGGGTCAATTTGTGCACAGAGGAGATATGCTCATTTAATGGTTCAACTTTTGCAGAGCTCAACACCCTTGATTTGGTATGGAGAGATTTTAAACTGTTTGTTTGAGTTTTGCTATTTTTAGCAACTTTTAGAGTCATAGAGATGGACCCCTACTATTTTTAGAAATATTATTTGATCACATGGGAAATTATTATGCCAACTCTAGTTCCAAACGGTTAAGCTAGATTATCCTTTTTTAGGGAGTTATTCAATTTTCAATGGTTATATATTAATTAAATGGCAAAAGATTTAATATTTAGTTGTAAATTGACTTTATATTAAATCACTTAAGTAATGGGTCTAAGTATCATGAAGGGGGGTAAATTAATGTAATAATTTATTGGCATATTTTCCTAAGTCTAAATCATTAAATTTATTTAATGATTATATTTTCAATGCCTTAAAGAAATAAATCATAGCTTTTCAAGGAATCATGATTTAGGGTTGGAAAGCCTATTTATGCTTGTTGGGGAAAGAAGGAAAGCATCCATTGTTATTTTGCAAATTGATCATTATGATTTCGAGCTCTAAGAAGGGTTTCATCTTTTCCATTGAAGAACATAGTTCTTCTGTGTGTATCCATTTGAGCTGGTGAAATATCTAGTGAATTTGGAATTTCAGAGAGTTTCATCCAGAGACTCTATTTGTGCTTTAGTAGTATTAGTTTCAGCAGTAGGAAGAAGAAGATAGTATTTAATTGTAGCTTTATGGAGGAATAAGTCACAACCATTACCCTCTTTTAGATTTATAGCCACAACATTGTAGAGTTGAAATAAATAAGTTTCTGCAACAGTTGACCTGTATTCTCTTAGGTTTTTTATGTATTTTTTAGTTGCCTTTGTTAATCATTTTCCAATAAATGATTGTCTTGATTTTCTTTGTATTTCATTTGGAAAATAAATAGAAGTTGCAGCAGTCAATTGAATAGTTTCAACATTTCAAATTATTGCATATTTTCTTTTTATATCTAAAACCCTTGAAAATCCAAAAAATCATAAAACTTTCAAATAACAAATTGAGATAAACATCTGCAACAATTAAGGATTGATTTGGGGTTCTTAAAGTGGTATTAGAGATATATCCTGCCATCCTGAGGGTTTAGTTATTACATGCAGCCAGATGAGATTGGTCCACACAGGTATTATACATGCAATAGAGCTTTACTTGAAGGTGAACAAGTCTAAGAACCATATCCAGTCACCATGAGTGATAGGCGTGATGGAAGCCCACCCAAGATAAATAGGAACAATGAAGCTCTAGAAACTAGGGAGTTTTATAGAGACATGGCTATAGGGTAGCAACAGGTAGCTCAAGCATTGTAGGCTCTAACCTCTATGGTGGAGTGAATGAACCCTCTAGCAAGAGAGGATCAAGAAGAATAGGATAGCAGGAGTGCTATAGGTTCTCCATGGGTACAAAGGACACACTCTAGGAGAACAGATAGACCAACACATCCTACCTTTGTTAGGGAGGAACCATCATAGGATCCAGTAGAGGAAGTTGGGGATGAGATGTTTGTAGACATCCTTATGGATGCATATGATGAGTGGGAACTATTGGCCCCACATGTGTGGGAAAGGATGGCCATTGAAAGTTTTATGAATCAAAGAAGATAACACTACCATGTAGTCAGATAGGACAGGAGACCCAGGGGGTAGAATAATGAACTAAAGCATAATACAGGTAAGCTTCCTTGTCCACTTTTGATGGTAGTGGTAGATTTACAGTGCAAGCTTGGATCCATACCTTCTTAGCATTGAGGCCTATGATAGAGATTGAGGAAATAAAATATGTCATCTTGCATTTGGAGGGAGTAGCACACGATTGGTAGTATCATGGGTTGATCACTCTTCAACACAACCAGGTGACTTCTTACCAAGACTTCATGGATAGATTGGTTGAGAGGTTTGACAGGAAAGATCCAGAGGTCTACTTTAGAGACCTGGAACAACTCAAATAGACAGGAAGCTTAGAGCATTTTGGGTGACCCCACAATAGTGGGTTACACTTTTTTAGACATGCTGATTTTTGCTAGAATAACACATTTTTAATAAAATATGATGATTTAAGCCTTGAGAGGTTCCATTTGAAGGAATTAATTAAAAATGGTTAGCTCAAAGTCTCTTAGATTAAAAAAATTGATATAACATCTATACTCCTCATTCATACATACAATGGAGTCTCCTTCGCACCTATTAAAATGCTGATAAAAAATCACTTTGACTTTATCTTTTGGAAGATCAAATGAATCCATTTGACAAACCTATCTATGTAGTAAGGTACGATTGAGAAAAATCTTTCCAATTATTATAATGTTAATATATATTAAGTTTATTATGACTTTATATTTTTAGTTTTACTAAACATAGATATTTCACCATATGTCTACCTCTATGTTTGACACTTATGGAAAAATAGTAAATGAGAGAAAAAAAATTCTAAAAAATATCTATGCCCTAGGTATTAAAGTTCTCTTTCTATCAAAAAAAATAATTTAAATGAAATTGGACAAATACACAAGTTATAAGCTATGTAGTCAAGGTATGTAAAAATTACAGTTTAGTCAACTTCAAATGTTAATAAAATATCCAATAATCCTAATAATGTCATCAAAACAACTACATGCCCTCCCTATGGATGTTATAAAAATAAATCTGAAAGAATCACATTAATATCTATTTTAGAAGAAAAGTTATGCTCTATGAAAATAATGTAACTCTTTGAAAATTGCATTTTCAACAACATACTAGTTTTTGTAGGAGAAAGAAAAAAACATTCAAATCAATTCAAAAATAAAAATAAAAAATACATTTAGAATCTAGAAATTAAATCATAAAAGACTCTAATTTACTTCATCTTTCGATTTCAAATGGTTTAATGAAAATATGCATCAGAATCAATTTTTTTTTTTCAAAATATAGAGTTCAGTGTCCGTTTAAGCAAAAAAGTGTAACCCACTATTGTGGGTTCACTCTTTTATTAATGAGTTTCAACAGTCCTCAGTTATGGTGCCAGACATATCAGAGAGGAGGTTGATAGTATTATTTACGGAAGTCTTATTAGAACCAGTCAGAGGTTGGGTAAAGGCTTTTGATCCTTCCACATTGAACAATGCTATGAAGAAAGCCAGCAGCATGGAGCATGGAGCATGTAGCCCCAGTAAATAAATTTCAGCCCAAGGCAGCTTCCTCTAGCTAGAACAATAAGCCATTCTTTAAGAAACCTGGGAGGACTGAAATTAAACCCAAAAATAGAGATAAATCTTTTGCACCTCTTGATAGGGAAACACTTAATGATTTGTGGAAGAAGAAATTGTGTTTCTATTGCAAAGGACCTTATGACATGAACCATGATTGTCTTTTAAGACCCAAGGGCAAAGAAAATAGGATTATGTGGGATTATTATGAGGATTCTGATTCTGAAAATTCATACCAACAATCTAAAAATGAGGAATCAGTTGAAGAAAATGAAAGCACATGTGATGAAAAGCTGAACCAAATGGTTGTAGGTAATGAAAAGATTGAGGGTAGACTTAAGGAGGCCTGACTAACCAATGTGTAGTAGGAGGGATCATTCAAGATGAGGGGAGCATTGGCAGGGAAATGAGTTATCACCTTGCTCGATATGGGTGCCACTCATAATTTTATTGATTCTAGGTTGGTTGAGAGATGTGGGATTCAGATAGACCAGTTTGAGGGTCTAAGAGTGAGTGTAGCTGATGGCTACATCCTCAAATATGATAGGAAGATTACAGGTGTACCCATGATGATTAATAACTTTGACTTCAAAGCTGATTTTTATGTTGTAAATATGGGTGATTGAGATCTAGTACTTGGTATGACTTGGTTGCATGACATTGTAGTGTTCACTCTCAATTTGAGAGACATGGAGATGAAGTTCCAATTAGATGAAAAGGCATATATACTTAATTTCATTCGTGATAGTGAGTTTAGGATGATTTCTTATAGATGCATGGGGAGCTTGCTGAGACATGACTAGGTTGAGTGGGAAGCCCATTGCACTTTGATGACATCACAAGGGAAGAAACATTCTGAGTATCATCTAGACATATAGGTGCTGAGAATCAAGCATAGTAAGGTGTTCAGTGACATTCAACTAGGTAGTTCTCCTGATAGAGGTATTGAGCACATCATTGAGTTGGAGGAGGTGCCAAACCCATTATGATTAAACCTTACAGACATTCAAAGAGATTGAAGGATGAATTGAGAAAACCATCAAGGAACTACTTTCTATGGGGCACATTAGACGAAGTAAGTCTCCTTTTTCTTCTTCTATGGTTTTGATGAAGAAGAAGGATGATACTCTTAGGATGTGCATAGATTACAGGGTCCTGAACAAGAAGACTAAAAAAAAGGTACCCCATACCATGGATTGATGAGTTATTAGATGAGTTACATGGAGCATGCTTCTTCTCTAAAATTGATTTGAGATGAGGCTATCATTAGATCCGAGTCAGAGAGCGGGATATAGAGAAGATGATATTTCGGTGTCATTGTGACCATTTTGAGTTTGTAGTTATGCCATTTAGGGTAACTAATGCTCCTGCCACTTTTCAGTCCACGATGAATAAGGTCTTTCAGCCTCAATTAAGGAAATTTGTGTTAGTCTTCTTTGATGACATCCTGGTGTATAGAAGGACATGGGATGAGCATGTGTGACAGTTAGACACCGTGTTGAGCATTTTGAGTAGGGAATCCTTGTATACAAAGGAGTCTAAATGTGATTTGTGATTATCAGAGTTATTATATCTGGGTCATATTATCAGTGCACTGGGAGTATGCATGGATCTTGAAAAGATTCGTGCTATTATCGAGTGGCCTACTCCAGTAAACCTGACATAGTTGAGAGGATTTTTGGGGTTGTGTGGGTTCTACAAGAGGTTTGTTAGTGGATACTCCAGGCATGCATCACCCTTGACAAATTTAATGAGAAAGGTCCTTTTCTTGTGGACTTCTGAGGTACAAGAGTATTTTGATAAATGCAAGGAGTTGATGGCTTCTTGTCCAGTGCTAGCATTACCAAATTTTAGTAATCCATTTGAGCTTCATTATGATGCATCTGGTGAGGACATTGGAATGGTGATTATGCAAGACAAGCACCTGATTATGTATGAGAGTAGGAAGCTCAAGGGACTTGAGAGGAGCTTCAACATTTATGATAAGGAAATGTTGGCCATAATGCATGCTTTGGCCAAATTCATGTAGTATTTAGTGCGCATAAAATTCAACATAAAAATAGACTAATAGTCTGAAACATTTCCTTGGTCAGCGGGATCTTAATGAGAGGCAACAAAAATGGGTAAGTAAATTACAGGCATATGGCTTTGATATTACCTATTTCAAGGGGACACAAAATGTAGTAGCAAATGCCTTGTCACGAAGACCCCACTTGAGCTTGATGATGGATATATCAGAGGACTAGAGACATTTGATCCTTGCAGAGTATGCAAAGGATACACAGGCATCATGATTCATAGACAAATCAGTTCAGGATAGTAATTTCACCCTTGCAAATGAGCTCATCATTTTCAAAGGGTGCATTTATTTAGTGCTAGGGTCAAAGGTGAGGAGGATGGTGTTGAGAGTTTATCATGACTCACCTATGGTAGGACATCAAGTTTTTTATAAAACCTATTAGCAGATTTGTGAGCATTTTTCTTGGAAAGGGCTCAAGGTTAAGGTGTTACAGTATGTTAGAGAGTGTCCTAATTTCCAGTAGAATAAATAGGAGCACTATTATCCAACTGGTTTACTTCAGCCACTTTTGATTCCTAATAGAAAGTGGGAGTGCTTGTCCATGGACTTCATCACAGGACTACCGAGAGCCCAGGGCAGAGACTATATATATGTTGTTGTTGATCGGCTTACGAAGTTTGCCCACTTCTTCTCGATCACTGCTACCTAGGTGGAAGATTTATTCTTCAAAGAGGTATTTAGGTTGCATGGCTTACCTCAGAGCATTGTCAATGATGGGGATAACAAATTTATGAGTCACTTTGGGAGGAGTTATTCAAATTGTGCAGGATAGAGCTCACTCCGAGTACTAGCTACCACCCTCAAATGGATGGACAGACTAAGATAGTCAACAAATGGGTGGAGGGATACCTCAGGAACTACATAACAAGACAACAAAAGGCTTGGGTTAAGTGGATTTATCTGTGTGAGTATTGCTATAATTCCACTTATCACATGTCCATCTAGATGTCATCTTTCATGGCATTATATGGGTATGAGGTACCAAATTTCTTGGATTTGTTGTTGATCGATAGTAGAGTACCTAGTGCTAGAGGTTTTTTATAGGAGAGCCAAGACATTGTAAAGGCTCTTAAGTATAACATCACTAAGGCACAAAATTAGTAGAAGCAATATGCGAATCAGAAGAGGACTGAGTAGACCTTCGAGGTAGGGGATATGGTCTATTTGATGTTGTAGTCATATTACCAACCCACTCTCAAAAAGAGTGGTGTCGAGAAACTTAAGCCACAATACTATGGACCCTTTAGGGTGATCAAGAGAGTCAGTGAGGTGGCTTATGAGTTGGATTTAGTGGCAGAGGCTATCATTGAGTTCAGGGAAAGGAATTTGAGGAGGTGTACCATCAGGGAGTACTTGGTGAAATAGAAGGACATGCCGATTGAGGATGTCACTTGGGAGAGAGAGGAGATTTTGCAACATCTAGAGTTGAGATTGCTTGAGGACAAGCAATTTGAGGAAGGGAAAAGTGTGATGTCCCCTTCTAGCTAGATACATCATTCTAGCTATTGATTAGCCCATCATTGGACCCTCGTAGGCTAGTAGAGACTGATAGAGGGTCAATTTAAGCACAAAGGAGATATGCTTATCTAATGGTTCAACTTTTGTAGAGCTCAACACACTTGATTTGGTATGGAGAGGTTTCAGACTCTGTTTGTTTGAGTTTTTCTATTTTTAGCAACTTTTAGAGTCATAGAGATGGACTCCTACTATTTTTAGAAATATTATTTGATCACATGGGAAATTATTATGCCAACTCCAGTTCTAGATGGTTAATTCAGATTCTCATTTTTGAGGGAGTTATTTAGTTTTCAGTGGTTATATATTAATTAAATGGCAAAGGATTTAATATTAAGTTATAAATTGACTTTATATTAAATCACTTAAGTGATGGGTCTAAGTATCATGAAGGGGGCCAAATTAATGTATTAGTTTATTGACATGTTTTCCTAAGTCTAAATCATTAAATTTATTTAATGATTATATTTTTAACGCCTTAAAGAAAGAAATCACATCTTTTCAAGGAATTGTGATTTAGGGTTGGAAAGCCTGTTTATGCTTGATGGGGAAAGAAGGAAGGCATCCATTGTTATTTTGAAAATTGATCATTGTGATTTTGAGCTCTGAGAAGGGTTTCAACTTTTCCATTGAAGAACGTAGTTCTTCTAAGTGTATCCATTTGAGCTGGTAAAATATCTAGTGAATTTGGAATTTCAGAGAGTTTCATCCAGAGACTCTATTTGTGCTTTAGCAGTATTAGTTTCTGCAATAGGAAGAATAAGATAGTATTTGATTGTAGCTTTATGGAGGAATAAGTCACAGCCATTATCCTCTTTCAGGTTTATAGCCACAACATTGTAGAGTTAAAATAAATAAGTTCCTGTAGCACCTAGTGTATTCTCCCAAGGTTTTTATGCATTTTGTAGTTGTCATTGTTAATCATTTTCCAATAAAGGATTGTCTTGATTTCCTTTTGTATTTCATTTGGAAAATAAATAGAAGTTGCAGTAACCAATTGAATAGTTTCAGAATTTCAGATTATTGCATATTTTCTTTTTATTTCTCAAACCCTTGAAAATCCAAAAAATCATAAAACTTTCAAACAACAAATAGAGATAAACATCTGCAGCAGTTAAGGACTGATTTGGGGTTCTTACATTTCTTGTGTAATGATATATTTGACATAGTTGCGTAAAGTGGCTTCAATAAAATGCAACACAAAAAAATGTTTTTTTCTGCTACATGACATGGTTATGTTTCATAGCTCATGGAAAGTACTCTCTAAATGATGAAAATTATGAAATGATCAACATCATCCATGTGAGAGATATTTGTGCAGATTGCAAAAATATTTGGAATTTTGAACTTACCTTCTGACAAATGTCTCCAGAACATAGTTTCTCCTTTTCCAATGATTATAGGGCTACATATGAAGAGGAATTATTAGCAACCTTCCTCAAAAAAACTCTACGTAGTCCATTATTTTAATTTTAACCCTATTGTCCATTATTATAATTTAAAATTATAATAACAAGATTATATTAGAAAAAAAATTTACACCCCTAGGTGGTCTAGTTGGAAACCTAAAATCAAAAGTTGACCCAATTTGGAATTATGTCACCACATGTTCAAACACAATTGGTCAAAGGTTTGCAAAACTTGCTATTTTAGGTGATCAAATGAGACTTGTACGAAGACCAAGGCATACATAGGAGTTTTTCCTTTCATACAAATTGGGGTGGTCGAATGGCATTTCACCATAGTGCCACTCTATCCACCACCCTAGTTGCAAATACTTCACGTGACCACCTTAAGTTGCAACATGTTGTTGCATTTACTACGTGTGATGTCACCTTAATTTTTCTTAAAGGGATGCCATTTAATATCACAACTCTATTTAATACACCCTCTTCTTCGTGGATCAAGATACCTAACATTTCTTTCATTCTTGTATGTTCTAAAGACTTCAATTAGTTGGGAGCCAAAACGTGCTCGACATAGAACGCTGTAAAAATGCTATGCCACCATTATCTGCTCACCTATGGACTACCTTCTTCTTCAACTTTGTAAGTAACAAACTTGTTAGGATTAACAAGGCAGAAATAACAATTATGTGCAAATATAACCAATATCAAAAAACAATAAACCACACAGAAGAGAACACAAGACACAAAGATTTAACATGGTTCACCCAATCCCTGGGCTACGTCCACCAACAACGAGTCCAAAATTATTATTATCCAGTGATTACAACCTGATTACAATCTGTAATCCCTTACAGCTCAATTCTACCACAAGTACTAAAATCATACATCATGAAAATCCCTAACCCTAAGCCATATTATACAATATTTTTGCCACTTTAGGGTTAGAACGAGTTATAACATGTCGGCCCAAATAACTGAAAAGTAGTGGGCCTTAAAAAAAATTCTCCTGGCGAGGTCGGGAGGAAAAGTGTACAGTACTTTCCTGATCAATCACCACAAGCTAACAATTTCCTACTTGATGACTAATCAGTATCCACACTATACTAGAAAAACCTCCCACTTGGAGACTGATCCTGTAGCAATACCGCTACCCATATGAGGCTCCCACTAGATTGAACCACCCTGGACTTAGTTGTTCCTTTATTTTGTTCAATCTAGAAGATCGACTAAAGTTGAACATGAGTTCAACTTCTCCCTTGTTACTACCTTTGTAAACATATTGGCTGGATTATCATTAGTATGAATCTTTTCCATCCTTAACTTCCCATCATCCAAAATTCACTGAATGAAATGGTACTGCAACTATATGTGTTTTGTCTTTGAGTGCAAAGCATAATTCTTTGCAAGATGAATGGCACTTTGGTTATCTATATGTAGAAAACTATCCTTTTGTGGATGTCCCAATTCTTCCATGAAGAATTGAAGCCATATCATCTCCTTGGCTGCCTCTGTAGTAGCAACATATGCTTCCTCTATAGTGGATAAAGCAACCACCTTTTGTAGTCGAGAAATCCAACTCACTACTATCCCACCAATAGTAAATATATAACCTATAGTACTCCTCCTGCTATCTATATCTCCTACCAAATCTAAGTCAACATAACCTTGTACAGTAGTAGTAGAACCCCCAAAGTGTAAACACTTACTGGATGTACCTCTCAAATATATGAGAATCCATTTGACTACATTCCAATGCTCAATACCAGGGTTACTCATATATCGGCTAACGACTCCCACTGCATGTGCAATATCTGGCCTAGTACATACCATTGCATACATTAAGCTCCCTATAGTTGAAGCATAAGGTACCTTAGACATTTTAGTCTCTTCTTCTGGTGTCTTGGGACACATATCCTTAGTTAATTTCAAATGACCAGGCAAAGGTGTGCTGATAGCTTTGGCATTTTCCATAGAGAAACGTTGCAACACCTTCTCAATATAATCAACTTGAGATAGAGACAATTTCCTATTCTTCCTATCTCTAAAAATTTTCATACCAAGGATTTGTTTTGCTGCCCCCAAATCCTTCATAGCAAAAGATTTTGCTAACTGTTGTTTCAACCCCTTAATGTGATCCATGTTAGACCCAGCTACAAGCATATCATCAACATATAAACATAAAATAATGTAGCTATCATCATCCAAACTTTTAAAATAAACACAATGGTCAGAATGACACCGATTATATCCATGCTCATTCATAAAAGTGTCAAATTTAATATACCATTGCCGAGGTGCCTGCTTCAAGCCATATAAACTTTTCTGCAATCTGCACACCAAATTCTCCTTACCCTTGACCTCAAATCCTTGTGGCTGAACCATATATATTTCTTCATCCAAATCACCATGAAGAAAAGTTGTTTTAACATCAAGTTTCTCTAAATGCAAATCTTTAGTAGCCACAATACTTAAAATAGTACAAATAGAAGTCATTTTAACAACAGGAGAAAATATCTCATCAAAATCAATACCATGTTTCTGTGCAAATCCTTTTATGACTAATCTGGCTTTAAATATTTTCTTACCTCCATCCTCTTCTTTTATCCTATAAACCCATTTAATCTGTAAAGCCCTTTTACCTGCAGGTAACTTACATAAATCCCATGTTTGATTTTTCAGCAAAGAATCCATTTCATCTATCATTGCAGACTCCCACTGAAGCTTTGTATCCACCTACACAACTTCATTATAACATTCAGGTTCACCAGCACTTGTTAACAAAATAGAATACAAAGATGGAGAAAATCTTTCTGAAGGTCTACTTAGCCTTGTTGACCGTTTAACATTCACTGGGGTGTGTGGTGTTTGCTATTGCTATTGTTATGGAGCATAAGGAACTATTGAAACATGAACTTGTGGAGTATCATCCAGTACTACATAATCATTTTCTTTCTTCTCATGCTACAACAATAGATCTTTGTACAATACTTTCCTATTGAATATGACATCGCTGCTTCTTACAATTTTATGATTTTCAAAATCCCAAAGCCTATAACCAAATTCATCAATGCCATATCCAAAAAATACACATTTTTTTGACTTAGCTTCTAGCTTGGTTCTATTTTCAGAATCTATAAGTGCAAAAGCTTCACAACCAAAGGTTTTGAGAAAAGAATAACTCACCTTCTTACCACTCCATGCTTCCTCTGGAATACCACAGTCCAAAGGAGTAGAGGGGCTTCTATTGATTAAATAAACATCAGTGTTCACAACCTCTACCCACATATTTTTGGGCAGCCTAGCATGCAACCTCATACTCCTTGCACACTCCATTATTGTCCTATTCATGCATTCAGCCACTCCATTTTCTTGTGGAGTCCTTGGTACAGTTTTCTACCTATGAATACCATTAGAGGAACAATATTCTTCAAATTCTATGCTGCAATACTCACCACCATTATCAAATCTAAGATATTTTAACTTTTTACCAGTCTCATTCTCAACCAAGCATTTCCATTTCTTAAAAGTTTGAAATACATCAAATTTTTGTCTAAGGAAATAAATCCATACTTTTCTTCTTGCATCATCTATAAATGTAACATAATACAGAGAGCCACCAAGGGAAGATACCTGAGCTGGTCCCCATACATCTGTATGCACAAGCTCTAATCTCTCCTTTTTTTTTTCCTTCCCATTCTTCACAAAACTAACTCTCTTTTGTTTTCCATATGCACAACTCTCACAGAAATCCATATTGACACATTTTAGACTAGGTAAAACTTTCTTTGAATGAATTAATTTCATACCTTTTTCACTCATGTGCCCGAGTCTGTTGTGCCATAGTGCTGTGTCAGAATCTACAGCAATGGTCTGATGTTCTTCCTGCTCAATTGTAGCCATTGTTCCTGAACATTCATTATCTTCTGAAACAATTAAAGTAGAAGGAACAGTATGACCTGTACAAAGATATAAGGTGCCTACTTTCACACCTTTTGCTGCTACTAAGGAACCTTTTGAAACCTTCCAATTTCTATCATTAAAATTAACTGTGCAACCCTCATCACCCAATTGCCCTGCTGAAATTAAATTTCTACTCAGCTTTGGAACATGTCTTACCTCTTGTAGTAGCCAAAGATTCCCATTCTCCAACTTAATCTTAATTTTCTCCTTTCCAACTATCTGAGAGGGTTCATTATCTCCCAAATAAACTAGCCCAAAATCCCCTTGGACATAATCAAGAAAGTAACCTCTATGGGGTGTAGCATGAAATGAAGCCCCAGAATCTAAAACCCATGAATCATCAATACTTTCTAAAGAAAGAATCAAAGCATCCTATTTAGATTTATTACTTACCACATTTACCTCTTTGTTACCTTCTTGTTTGTCTCCTTCTTTATTCTTCCGAGACCAGAAATCTTTCTTCTTATGACCTGGTTTTCCACAGTACCAGCAATCATTTGGTCCTTTGGATTTAGACCTCTTTCCCTTTGATTTTCCTCTTGATTGCCCATGATTTCTAGAGTTGTTTCCAATCTCATTGGTTCTACCCCTGCTTTGTGCATTTAATACACTACCTGATGTGGATCCTCCTGAGTTTTTCCTATGAATTTTCTCACTCAATATAACACCAATAACATCATCATACTTTAGGGTATTAGAACTAGAAATAGGATTACTAACAGCCATTACCAAGCCATTCCAACTTTCTGGCAAAGAACACAAAATCAAGAGAGCCCAAACCTCTTCATCAAAATTAATTTTAACTGAGGTTAACTAACTTGTAATTGTATTAAACTCATTCAAATGATCAGTGATTGATCCACCTTTTACCATTTTCATATTAAATAAACGCTTCATTAGAAATACCTTGTTTGAAGCTAAAGGCTTTTCATACAACTTCGCTAGGGTGTCCATCAGATCTTTAGCTTTCATTGATCCAGTAATATTGAATGCCACTGATTGTGCCAGGCATAGATGAATACTCCCTAGTGCCTTCCTATCCAAAATATCCCAGTCATCCTAAGACATTGATGCCTCTTTCTTGGCTATTCCCTCTAATGGCCGCCATAGATCCTTCTAATAGAGATAGTCCTCCATTTGCATCTTCCATAACTGGAAGTTCTGCCCATTAAACTTATCAACCTTTAGCCTACCCTCATCTGCCATTGCTCCCACTCAACCGTGAGACTCCCACTAAACCGTGAGATCTTCCTGTAGAGGATAACTAAAAAATAACCTCACTCTGATACCACTTGTTAGGATTAACAAGGCAAAAATAACAATTATGTGCAAATATAACCAATATCAGAAAACAATAAACCACTCAAAAGAGAACACAAGACACAAAGATTTAATGTGGTTCACCCAATCCTTGGGCTACGTCCACCAACAACATGTCCAATATTATTATTATCCAATGATTACAATCTGATTACAATCCATAATCCCTTACATCTCAATTCCATCGCAAGTACTAAAATCATACATCATGAAAATCCCTAACCCTAAGCCATATTATACAATATTTTTGCCGCTTTAGGGTTAGAATGAGTTATAACATGTCAGCCCAAATAACCAAAAAGTAGTCAGCCTCAAAAAAAAATTTCCTCGGGGGCTGCGCCCTCGAATCCCCGCTCTTGGGGGCTGCTACCCCCAAACCCCCGCTCAGGGCCCAGCCCCGAACCCTGATGAGGTCGGGAGGAAAAGTGTACAGTACTTTCCTAGATAGTACTTTCCTGATCAGTCACCACAAGCTAACAAAACTATTTTTTTTAATTTTTTAAGTAGTTATTTTGATTTCATTTCCCATTTTCTCACTTCGTTTGTGAAGTGGTTGAAAGAGAAACCTTCATCTACATACATGATGCTTAGGATTTTGAGGTGAAGGAAAAGGAAAATGATGATGAGTGGTGGTAGGAGATATGGGAACTCATTTACCATCTGGGATTCAATGGAGGTGAGGATAATGATCCTCACTAAGGCCACCTCTCACAATTGGGGCCAATGAAATCTACGTTCTTTGGTTTTGTAGCTTGTTTCACTAACACTAACCTCCACTATTTATTTTTGTCAATGTCTTCAATTAAAAATGAGTCTTGTGTGTTTCTGAACATGATTTATTATGTTCATTAACACTATAAACCTTAGGGGAATCATATTCTTGTGTTATAGTGTCACTGCCATGTTCACAATGAAGGAAACTTGACTTTTATCGATTGTCAAGCATCTGTGTTCACATTTCACATCCTACTATGCATATTCATGTTTTACTATCTCATTTAATAGGTATTATTTCTTTTCATTTCAAATACTAGGGTTTAAGGGTTTCATAAGCTATCTGCATTATAGGTTGACTATGATTGTAAATGGGTTTCACTGATGTTTGGGTTTAAGGGTTTAGTATGTTATCTTCTACATGGTTTAAAAGGGATTTTTAATAGGTTGTTATTTTTCATTCTATCTATTAGAGGGCTCTATTTTTAGTGTTTTTGGTTAAAGTAATGCCCGTCAAATTATTTGTGTGTCATTTGTTGTGTATGGCTATGGCATTTAACAAGTATTATTGCTTTTTATTTCAAATGTTGGGTTTAAGGATTTAATAAGCTATTTGCATTACCGGTTGACTATGACTATAAATGGGTTGCACTAATGTTGGGGTTTAAGGGTTTAATATGTTATTTGCTACATGGTTTAACAAGGATTTTTAATGGGTTGCAGTTATTTTTTATGTTGTTTATTAAAGGGGTCCATTTGTAGTGTTTTTGGTTTAAGTAATGGCCTTTGAATTATTTGTGTTCCATTTATTGTGTATGGCTATGGCAATTTGACTCTTACTAGTTTTAAAATTATTTGTGTGTCATTTTGTTGTGTATGGATTGGATATATTAGGATACCCCCAGTCGAATTCACTACAAAGGTTCCACCTAGATTGATAATCTACATGCATGGACAAAACTCACCTCTTTTATCTAAGAGTCTAGTCCATGCAAAAGAATGATGTCATCCTTGTTTCACTAACATGTGATGCATAACTCCTCTTGAAAGATCAAACTAGGGTATTCTCTCCACATTTTAACACAACAAGATCCCCACCTATCATTGCATTTTTCATTATATTTTAGTTTAGTTTCATAGTGAGGCTATTATTTATCCCCCCATCCAACCATATCTTGTGTCCCTACCAATTACTATGATAGACACAAAAACATTGCTTTTGATTTGCACATCATTTTTGCCTTAATTACATACTATAGTCGTTGCCCTTGGTCAAATATCATTTAGGTGTCTCTTATTTCATTAGGTGCATTTTCATTGTATCTTGTTTCAAATTGCATCTTAGTTCATTTTAGGTACATTCTAAACACATATAATTCCCAACTCATTATATCTTATTTCTTTACATTTTACTTAGTCCATTTAGCTTATTTCATTATTCATCCAGTTTCATCATATAGTAACCTCATTACATATCATTTCATTTTGTATTATTTAGTTGCATTATTCATAAGGTATTTAGTGTTCATTATATTTAATTTTCATATGATTTTATTCCTTCATTTGGTTTCATTATATTTATTGCATATTACATTTAATCTCATTCATTACATTTGACATTACATTTTCATAAGCTTCACATATATAGTACTCATTAGTATTACATAAGCACATTAATCCATAACGTCATCATGCATATAGTGTCATACATCTATCACAAACTCATAATAATTCTTGCCTAGGTGTACACTCTCATATCATAATGCATATAAACATGTCATCCATATTTGCATCCCACACATCATCATATATCCACATGCATAAAAAAATAATTAGTATCATGGGTATATGCACAAAGATGGGGGACCAAAAAGATGCCACTTTTCTTTTTGGTCCCCCATCATGCATAGTGCATACACACTAAAGGGTGTGCGCCCTATAGGGTGCACCCCCTATGGCCAATAAAAAAAAGCACATGCGCCCTATTGGGTGAACACACTTTTTTAGTGTTTTTCAAAGTGTGTGCGCCCTATAGCGTGCATGGACTTTGAAAAAACCCTTCTTAAAGCTTGTTGCGGGTTGGAAAGCTCATTTTTCTTTCCTCAAACCCACGTTTGCAGCTAAGAAGGGCTTTCCAAGTGCACACACTCTCTTCTTTTGACTTGTGAATCCATTGTTTTTGTTCATCCATCCATCAAATGGCCCCATAGTGTCGTCAAGTTTGATCCAGAAGAAGAGGTAAGTGTTTTTATAGCCCATACCTCTTATTTGTTTTAAAATTTTAGTTTTGTAGCAATTTGTTGTGTTAAAAAAAAAATTGTTTAAATTTGTGTGTAATGAAGATTTGAAAATCTTTTTTTTTAATTGCCAGGAACAAATAATCTCCCTCAACCAAACCCTCCACCAAAATCTGCACCAAAACCTCTGTCTCCTCATGAAGAACCGAATGAAGAAACAAATAAAGAAAATGAACCTCAATTGCCTCCACCAATCGAGAAACCTCCTCCTAGAACACAACAAAATTTCATGAACCAAATTGAAAAAGGGCAAAAAGAATTAGAATCTTTAATTACTATGTTAAAAGATTCTAGTGGTACAAATCCCAAAAGGGAAAGACTTGCAAAATCATTGGAAGCAATCTTGACCCACGTAAGCTTGGTTTGTGGGCAAATTAATTTATGGTGGGATAAAAGAGAAGAAAAAAAACAATATTATGCCAATAAATTATCTTATGCAGACATAAAAAAAGAAAACAATCACAAGAGATGACATTTGCAAGCTATTTAAAAAACTAGGGGACACAGATACTCTTAGAACTACAGAAAGGAGGTTCCCAATTCATTGGTGCTTAAATGAAGACATTAAAACTAATTTTTGGGAGAGATGGTGGATGTTCTTTGATTTTCCTCCTTGTAACAATCATGAGGTTCCTATATATTTCTTGAGGAAACTCTATTGTGAGTTTGTACTAAAGGAGGTGCCAAATTATTTTGACTATCTAGATTCTCAAGGTAGAGGAGGGGGGTCATCATTTGATCGAGTAGGGGCATAGAGTGACCCTAACGTACCTAGGGTTCCTATTGGCAAGCCACAGGTGGCTCATGTTACTATTCCTTCCATTGTGAAGGAACATGTAGAGGCAGACACACTAGGCACGATTAGTGCTCTAACATAGACTCTCATTCAGTGTGCCACTCCTTTAGTTGATGGTGACCATGGTCAATCCTTTAGGGGGCATATTTGTCAGTCATGTGGATGCTTGTGCACATTTGGTACTGGCAAGAGAGAGGAAGAGGATCCTAGAATGATGACTAATAGTTTTCTAAATATGACATTTGGCATTGACACATAGGTAAATATTTCCAAGTTCATTAAATTACTTTGATCATATTTCATTTATAAAAGAATAACTAATTAATTTAGTATCTATTGATTATGATGAAAATTCAAGGCAAGAGTGTCAATGGCGGTGGCAGTGGAAGTGGCAATGATCCTCATGTCCTCTTCTACACATCGTTGTCAATTCCACAAGTATGTATCGAATAAAATATTTTAATTAACATATTTGATTATTATGTAATTATATGAATAATTGTATCATAACTTATTGTGCATGTGCATTAGATGTTCACTGGTGGACCATTGACTTTCACAACAAAGAGTGAAGGGCATCGTGCCACTTTCCTTGAGGTATCTTATTTGCATGTTAATTTGATTTACTTGATTATATTTAATTAATAAATGAACGAATAACTAAATTACTACACAAATTATAATCAAAATCCAGAGGCACGACATGATCACATTCTTTCACCTAGCTTTGTGATGTCACCATTGAGTCCATAGGTATATATGTAATAAGGCATTATAATTAACATGCTAGTAGTACGTTCTTATATGAAAGGTTATCTTATAATTTTCCATGTACATGTGCACTAGTTGAATGTTGGAGCTTTGACTTCAACACCGCACACCGAAGGACATGGTGGAACCTTCATGAAGGTATCATTTACTCATTAGTAGGGTTGTAAAAAATATATGTAATCTTGATAACTACATAATACTTTTTTTTTTTCATTTACAACTTTTGACATAAGAGAATCCTCCTATCCGTGATACTTTGGATCATGGAGTAGTTGCAACAGTAGCTATTTCTGAAGCACTGATTGACGTATGAAAGAGATCACTTAACTTTAATTGTTATTTTAATAGTTTGTATTGAATTTTATAATGATATTCATGTATGTATTTTAATTATTATTTTGATCATTATTGTAGGGACTTATTACTCCAGATCGCCAGCATGCACCTTCAGTGGATGAACATAGTGACTATTTGCTAGCGGTAAGTGAATATTCAATTTTATGTCATTGTATAATTCAATTTTGATGTATATTAGTTATTGATGCTTAAATTTTTTTTTATCAGTTTGAGCTACAAAAGAGTCTAGATAGGACAACGAGTGAGTGCACTCAGAAGACTACAACATCCACTACATCTCCATCAATGCAATGATCGAAGAAAGCTTGAGATTTGTTTTCTTCCCCTAGCGGGAAAGGACTAGATTAGGGATATGGATTGTATGCCTATATGGCATTAGTGGACATATTTTGTGTATATTGTATAAGTGATATGTTGTACATCCATTTCTCTTTGAGGAAGCCAGTTGAACTGTATTAAATATATTCAATGTATGACATTATTGGACATATATATATTTGGCTTCATGCCCTACGAATATTTTTTGTTTACATTTTAGGTATGCAACTCATGTGTTTGGTGTATTGATGTATACTAATTTATGTTTATGTGGATGTCTTATGCTTTGTAAATTTCCCATGCCTTATAGTTATGCTTGTATGTTTATTGATGTATGTTTAACTTGCTGACTGTGCTACAAATGCCAGTCACTATCTTCAATAACAGTATATTCCTTGACTATAATAATAATAAAAGTAATGAAATGAATGCAGAAATGTATAAATATAATATAAGGCAATATTTCTACGTCACAACCTATCCAAAATCACATGGAATCAAACATTTATATTCATTGGTGTGTTCCCCGTTCCACAGAATAGTCACAATATAAAGATACGACCTCAAATAGGTGAGGCAACATATGGCAAGGTTTTCATCTATTGACCCCAATACCAAGCCTATTTTGATCTGCGGGTACCCTAATGTTGGAAATAGTTCTTTTATTAACAAGATTACTATGGATGATGTGGATGTGCAACCTTATGCTTTTACAAACTAACTTCTAATTGTCCCCTAACTGACTGATTGTTAATGACAAACACTAGAATACATATTTGCACTCATCCTAGTGCTCACCCCAAAGTTGTCGAGGGCATTCGAATGACTGTGTGTGCCAAAAAAGGTTGTCAGAAGCATTTATCCATCCATTCAAAGTTGTTGGAAGTTGGAACAAATAGTTTGATGCTACAACTGACGGTTTGAAAGATACGCAATGTTGGCCATTTAAACTGAGGAACACTATGAGTTCTGACATCGACTGAGAATGTGTTAAAAAATATAAATGAACTTGAATCTCTAAAAACTTAGATAGACTATTGTAGGCCTCAACAACACAGTCCTATAGCACCTAACAGATCAATTCTACCTCACATGAGCTCCGAGATATGATTCCACAAAGATCATTGATTTCATGCTTAAGGGAACTTGAGGGACACTTCGGCCTGGAGTGATTGGCGGGGTTTGCATGACTATGTGTCGAATGAGGTTTCTCCTAGCATTTACCTGACCATTTCGAGTTATTTGAATAGACGGTTACATGCTACGACCGATGGTTGGAAAGATATGTAACATTGGTCGTTTGAACTGAGGAACACTGTGAGTTTTGACATCGACCGAGAATGTGTTTCCAAATATAAATGAACCTGAATCTCTAAAAATTGAGACAGGCTTTTGTAGGCCTTGGCAACATTGTCCCATAGCACCTAACAAATTGATGGTACCTCACATGAGCTCTGATATATGACCCCACAAATGTCACTGATTTCATGTTTAAGGGACCTTGAGGGACACTTCAGTCCAAAGTTGTCGGCGAGGTTCAAATGACTTTGCGTGCCAAATGAGATTGCCACTAGCATTTAACTGACCATTCAGAGTTGTTGGAAGAGATGGTTCAATGCTACGATCGACGGTTGGAAGGATATGCAAGGTTGGCCATTTGAATTGATGAACATTGTGAGTTATGACATCGACTGAGAATGTGTTGCCAAATTTAAATGAAGCTGACTCTCTGAAAATAGAGATAGGCTTTTGTAGGCCCTAGAAACATAGTCCCTTAGCAATTGACAAATTGATTCTACCTCACACAAGATCTGAGATATGACTCCACAAAGATTGTTGATTTCATGCTTAAGTGACCTTGAGGGACACTTTGACCCAGAGTCATCGGTGGGGATCGAATGACTGTGTGTGGTGAATGAGGTTGACACTAGTGTTTAACTAGCCATTTGGAGCTATTGAAATAGATGGTTCATTGCTATGAATGATGGTTGGAAGGATACGCAATGTTTTCCATTTGAACTAAGGAACACTAGCTCTGACATCGACCGAGAATGTGTTGCCAATTTTAAACGAATTTGAATCTATGAAAACTGAGACAAGCTTTTGTAGGCCCCAATAACACGGTCCTATAGCAACTAATGGATCGATGCTACCTTGCATGAGCTCCAGGATATGACCCTGCAAAGATCATTGATTTCATGCTTAAAGGACCTTGAGGGACACTCTAGCCCGGAGTCATCGACGGGGATCGAACGACTATGCATGGTGAATGAGGTTTCCACTAGCATTTACCTGGCCATTCAGAGTTGTTGGAATAGAGCATTCATTGCTATGACCAATGGTTAGAAGGATACACAATGTTGGCTATTTGAACTGAGGAACACTTTGAGTTCTAACATCAACCAAGAATGTGTTGCCGATTTTAAATAAAGTTGAATCTCTAAAAATTGAGACAAGCTTTTGTAGGCCCCGGTAGCATGGTCCCGTAGCAACTAATAGATTAATTCTACTTTGAATGAGCTTTGAGATATGACCCTACAAAGATCACCAATTTCATGCTTAAGCAACCTTGAGGGAGAGGCCCATAATCATCGGTAGGGATTGAACGACTATGCATGGTGAATGAGGTTGCCACTAGCATTTACCTAGCCATTTATAGCGATTAGAATAGATGGTTCATTGCTAGGACTAATGGTTGGAAGGATACACAATGTTGGCCATTTGAACGTAGGAACACTGTGATTTCTAACATCAACTAAGAATGTGTTGCCGATTTTAAATGAATTTGAATCTCTGAAAAATGAGACAAGATTTTGTAGGCCTCAGAAACATGGTCCCATAGAAACTGATAGATCAATTCTACCTAGCACAAGGTCTGATATATGACCCTGTAAAGATCATTGATTTCATGCTTAAGTGACGTTGCGGGACACTTTGGCCCAGACTCTTCGGTGGGGATCAAACGACTATGCATAGTGAATGCGGTTGCTACTAGCATTTACCCAGCCATTCAGAGCTATTGGAATAGACGTTTTGATACTACAACTAATGGTTGGAAGGATACACAACATTGGCCATTTGAACTGAGGAACACTTTGAGTTCTGACATCGACTGAGAATGTGTTTTCAATTTTAAATGAAGTTGAATCTCTAAAAATCAAGACAAGTTTTTATAGGCCCGAGCAAGACAGTCTTGTAGCAACTAGTAGATCGATTCTACCTCACATGAGCTCCAAGATATGACCCTACAAAGATGACCAATTTCATGCTTAAGTGACCTTGAGAGACACTTCACCCTAGAGTTGTTGGTGGGGATCAAATGACTATGCGTGGTGAATGAGGTTTCCACTAGTGTTTACATGACCATTTGGAGTTTTTGGAACAGGTGATTCATTGCTATGATCGACGGTTGGAAGGATACATAATGTTGGCCATTTGAACTGAGGAACACTGTGTGTTCTGACATCGACTGAGAATGTGTGCCAAATTTAAACAAACTTGAATCTTTGGAAACTGAGATAGGCTTTTGTAGGCCCTAATAACACGGTCTCATAGTGACTGATGGATTGATGCTACCGCACACGAGCTCTGAGATATGAATCCACAAAGATCATTGATTTCATGCTTAAGTGACCTTGAGGGAAACTTTGGCCCGAATTCGTTGGCGGTGATCGAATGACTGTGCATGGTGAATGAGGTTGCCACTAGCATTTACCTGACCATTCAAAGCTATTGGAATAGATGGTTTGTTGCTATGACCGATGGTTGGAAGGATACACAATGTTGGCCATTTGAACTAAGGAACACTTTATGTTCTAACATCGACCGAGAATGTGTTGCCAAATTTAAACAAACTTGAATCTCTAAAAATTGAGACATGATTTTGTAGGCCCCGACAACATGATCCTATAGAAACTGATAGATCGATTCTACCTCACACAAGCTCTGAGATATGACCCTGCAAAGATCATTGATTTCATGCTTAAGCAACCTTGAGAGACTCTTAGGCCCAGAGTCATCGATGACGATCGAATGAATGTGCATGGTGAATGAGGTTGCCACTAGTGTTTACCTAGCCATTCAAAGCTATTGGAATAGATGGTTCGTTGCTACAAATGACAGTTGGAAGGATACACAATGTTGGCCATTTGAACTAAGGAACACTATGTGTTCCGACATCGATCGAGAATGTGTTGTCAAATTTAAACGAACTTGAATCTCTGAAAACTAAGATGGGCTTTTGTAGGCCCTGGCAACACAATCTCATAGAAACTGATGGATCGATGCTACCTCACATGAGCTCTAAGAGATGACCCCACAAAGATCACTAATTTCATGCTTGAGTGACCTTGGGGACACTTTGATGCAGAGTCATCGGCGGTGATCGAATGGCTGTGCATGGCAAACAAGGTTTCCACTAGCGTTTACTCAGCCATTTAGAGCTATTGGAATAGATGATTCATTTCTATGATCAATGGTTGGAAGGATACGCAACATTGGCCATTTGAACTAAGGAACACTATGTGTTCTGACATCAACCAAGAATGTGTTGCTAAATTTAAACAAATTTGAATCTATGAAAATCAAGAGAGGCTTTGGTAGGCCCCAACAACACGGTCTTCAAGCAACTGATAGATTGATGGTACCTCACATGAGCTCTGAGATATGACCCCACAAAGATCACTAATTTCATGCTTAAGCAATCTTGAGGGACACTTTAGCCCAGATTTGTCGGCTACGATCGAACGGCAGTGCATGGTGAACGAGGTTACCACTAGCATTTACCTAGCCATTCAAAGCTATTGGAATAGATGGTTTGTTGCTACAACCGATGGTTGGAAGGATACGCAATGTTGGCCATTTGAACTAAGGAACACTATACGTTATGACATCGACCGAGAATGTGTTGTCAAATTTAAACAAACTTGAATCTTTGAAAACCAAGATAGGATTTTGTAGGCCCCGACAACATGGTCTCGTAGAAACTGATGGATCGATGCTGCCTCACATGAGCTCAAAGATATGACCCCACAAAGATCTCTGATTTCATGCTTAAGCAACCTTGAGGGACACTTCGACCCAGAGTCATCGGTGGGGATCAAATGGCTATGCATGGAGAATGAGGTTGCCACTAGCATTTACTTGACCATTCAGAGGTATTGGAATAGATGGTTCATTTCTACAACCTTTGGTTGGAAGGATATGTAACATTGGTCATTTGAACTGAGGAACACTGTGTGTTCTGACATCGACCGAGAATGTGTTTCCAAATTTAAAAAAACTTGAATCTCTAAAAAGCAAGATAGGATTTTGTAGGCACCAACAACATGGTCCCATAGTAACTAACAGATTGATGCTATCTCACACGAGCTCTGAGATATGACCCCACAAAGATCATTAATTTCATGCTTAAGTGACCTTTGGGGACACTTCAGCCTAGATTCATCAGCGGTGATCGAACGACTGTGCGTGGCAAATGAGGTTGCCACTAGTGTTTACCCAGCCATTCAGAGCTATTGGAACAAATGATTCCATGCTTTGGGGATGTATTTCAGAGTTCAGATATATGGGAACAATGACTGTGAAAAAGATATTTCTATTTTACATTCTATTGAGTTGAAAATAAAATCAACAGAAGACATTGAAAATGAAGTTAAAATTATCTCTATTATATTACAGTCTCATATACTCTGCAAGTCTATTTGATAGGGGTTCAAGAAGCTGATCTATTATTGTCTAAAGGATATTTTTGGGTTTTGTGTTTTGTTACGTGTTTTTTAATAACAATGTTTAGATGGTTCTTAAGGTAATGCTTCTTATTTTATGTGAAAAAATTTTCTGTAGAAAACACTGAACACATTTGTAGATAAACTCAAATTACCAAGAGAAAGAACAATGGTGACTCTTGTGGATCCTAGTAGAAAGGAATGGCATGTATGATTCCTTAGAGATCTCCCTGAACCTTCCTTGATTCATGGATGGAGATATTTTTCAATTTCCAATAATCTTGAGGATGGAGATGCCTGCATTTTTTAGAAAGTAGATGATAGTCCATATTTTCCCCATTGTCAAAGAATGTAGTCCTTACAAGTATTTTAAATGAGGATAAGTGCATAATAGCCTTCCATCATGTATGAATAAGAAAATACAATTCTTATGCAATGATTTTGTCACCAATTTTCTAGCAAAGGCATCTGGACTTGAAAAGGGAAACTGTGTGAAACAAGGAATAGAACAGCTGCAAGGGAAGAAGGTAAAACCTAGTAATTGGGAGCCCACAATCTCTTCAAAAGATATTGGGAGTAGGTGAAAAATCCTTGTATGTATGCTCTTAATTACCCATAAATAATTATTTAAATCAAGCCTTGTATTAAAGAAGATGGTATGAAATGAGAGAATGAAGTAAAGGCTTCTCCAAAGTAGAGAAAAGAAAAGAAAGTGATGTTCAAGCCCACAGAGGATTTGATAGTCAAAGCCATGAAATCTGAGAATAAGAAGAAGAGGAAGAGAAGTGTAGAAAGTTATAAGAGGTTTATATACAAGGAGTTGAAACAAGTGCATCCCTCCAAGGGAATATCTAGTGCTGCCATGAATATCATTGAGAGCTTTATGATTGATTTTTTTGATAAGATTACTCGTGAGGCTGCTTCTCTGCTGAAATATAACAAGATTGTGACACTTTCCTTCAGAGAAATTGAGACTGTTGTCAAGTTTGTTTAATGTCTTACTTGTTTTGAAGTTGAAAAATCTAATTTGGATTGATTGATAATGTTTTAGGAGTATTTTATTACAAGATTGAAGATGTTTCATATGTTTCTTGCATTGATTTGAATAAGATTTTAAATCACTGTTTTCATCACTATCATGGTTTGGGGTTCCTAAGTCACTGTTTTGATTGGAAACCAATAAAGATGAGCATCATCCCATGAAAGTAAAGGCCTAAATTTCATGTAATGAGAATATCTAACATGTACAATAAAAATATAATGCTTTGGTGTGCTGACAGGTGAAAGAAGAAGTGATCACAGTCAACAAATGGTGGAAAATACATTGAATTTCATGGCAAGGGTATAGCACCAGAAGATTGGTCTTAAGGATAGGGATATCTAATGATTTGGATCATCTTATCTTTTTCATTTAAAGGTTAATCAATAACCTTTTGAAATTGGAAGTGATTGGAGGGAAAGGATTTGAGAAACCCTTGGTTTAAGGGTTTGAAGAGACCAAATTTGGGGTTTTTTGGGGTTATAGGAGGTTTGAGTATAATTCCTTTAGTATTTAGAGGTTTAATGACATAATAAGAGACTTTATATAGTTTTAAGTCTTGGGTTTAATTATTTCATATAGTTCCTTTTTTAAATCACTCACTTTTCTTGCATTTTTGGAGCCATAGGGGTGAGCAGATGTACACGCTCTAAAACAACCATATATTTCCTTTGGATATGACAATGTACTAAGAAGAGGGTACTCAAAAAAGTAATTTTTTAATTATTCCTTTGGAAATTTTCAGAGATAAGTGGCATTTTCCTTTGTTGTAAGGCTACAAGACAGGGCAATTAGGCCTCTAGACAGTTTGGTAAAAATTGGAGAGTTGGGTATTTTTGGTATTTCCAAGAAGCCTAAAACCCATCAAATGCATTTATATATAATCCTTAGATACCATCTATATCATTTTGGAACCTTGGAAAAGGTCTGGTCAAGTTTGACCACTTGGGAAGCATTTGAGGCTTCTAGAAAATAGTGGCTTTGTTAACCAAAATTCATAATCTTTCCTTGTTTATTCACCCACCACCCTTAAGGATAGGGACATTCTAATAGAAGTAGATTACTTCTTATCTCTACACCAATTTACATTTTTTAATCTACTGTCATCAAGAAGATCGGTTCATCTATATATTAGACAGCCCTTTCATTCTTAGATAGGAGAAAAAATTCTCGTTTGAGAACATAATTTTAGGATCTATAATAAACTCAATCCTTGTCATTATAATCATATTTGGACAATCTCACTGATTGAACTCCTCATTCTTATATATGTGTGTGTGTGTGTGTGTGTGTGTGTGTGTGTGTGTGTGTGTGTGTGTATTCAATTGATAGAATCAAAACACAGATAACCAATTCATTACAATATTAATAAGTAAGGAGAAATGCAAACTTAAATAATAACACAACGGGAATTAGAAATCCAAATTTTAATTAGGAGTTTTAAGCAAAGTGAGTAAGGTCCTAGATAGGGACACTACAGATCCACACATTGTTCAGTAGATACCTCCAAGAACCCACATACATGGGAGTAGGTTTGAAGTAAGACTGAGATTGTTTATCAGTTCAAAAATATTACGGTGTTGTACTTTTGATTAACATCCAATGATTGGATGTGAAATTCACAAATTTGATTATATTATCACTGTTCTATTTTAAATTCTAGAAAAAATGGATATTTGACACATGTTCATAAATTTTAGTCAACACCATTTTAAAATAACATATCAGTTTATTTTTACACATTGAGAATATCATCAATAGGAATTGAACTAAAATTGACATAGGTCATAGGAAATAAATGCCCTAGTTATTTGCTTTCTTCTCCATTTTGAGTTTCTTATTACAATTAGGAGAAGAATATTACTCTCCAAATGCTTTTGGATAGTAACATTTGTACATCCTCTTCAAAAATATTTCTTCCTTCATCTTGCTGCCTATTGATACCGACAAAGTGAATCTAGGCATTTTTGCCATGTAATGGGAGAAAAATGGTTTCCTAATTGATATGTGTCTAAATAATACATGCAAGAACCTTTTCTTTGATATTGCTCACTAACCCTTTACAACAAATTTTTTTTACAAAAATTGGCATGTACTTACATGAGGACATTACATATTACATAAATCCTGCACAGAAGCAACTAGCAAGCTGCTCAAAAAGTAGTAACTGATAGCAAGTGGGATAATACAATGCTTTAATAAACCACTATCTTCTTTACTCAAGCAACATCTAGTTCATCTGCTCGTCTGGGGCATGTTTGGGAAGAGACAGTCTCCATTTAAACTCAAGTCTCTGGAAGTAGTTATATTTTTCAGTGGAGGAGATACAACCATTGGATCTGCAATAGATTTATGCTCACTAGAATTTCCATTTCTCTTCAATTGGGATACTCTTTCCAAAATTTCATCTAACCTTTTACCAATTTGGGAAATCAATGGGTCTATTTGTGGACCTCCAAGGAGTTGGTCACCTAAATGAGAACCTTAAGATGAATCAGGAACTTCTCTATGAAAGAGATCAGTACCTTGAGAAGCTCTCCACTTGTTAGCTCAATTAAAACCTTGGACCATAGATGGCTTCCCTTTGTTTTAAAATGAGGAGTGAGACTGCCTTGCCAAAGGTGGCAATGAACTTACATTTGGGGGATAATGCCCAACATGAGTAACTTGGTTTCCCAAGTCCCATAAATGCAAGACCATTGATGAATAGGCATTTATAATAGAAATATTTGTGGTTCTAGAATGAAGTGCATGACCAAATTATTTGGCTACTAATGAACCAATTTGAGGCTTCATTTCACATTGCTCTGTGGATAATTCCATAGCACTTATTACTTCTCTATCTGAATATTTTGTGACAGTGTACATGTGCACTAAAGAGCTTCTATCACTAGTTGAGCTAGTAGCAGATGGTGAGTACTCATCATCATCATCTGACATAGGCTCACATGCATATCTTACTTCTTTCCTTTGTTGCTTTCCCCTTCCTAGCTCTTCCTCCTTATCTGTAACTTCTATCATGGGTCCAAGAAGCTCTTCCCACTCTTTCCCATTAACTGTAGGCTTTGTCTCTTCGTCACGAGTAATTGACATACCTTGGATGGAACCAAGATAACCATTTTCTTATGAAATGTCCTTTTCTCTCACATTAATCTCTCTATTAAGAATATTTTCTATATCTTCCTCTATATATTGAATAGATGTAGCTACAATCCCATGATCATCAAGAATATTCCTTGCACCATTGAGTAATTTATCATACAATTCCTTAATAGAATTCATAACTAGATTTTCCATAGCCAATTTTCTTCTTGATCGTTGCAATATTTTCTCCTCAACTGAAAATTTTGTAATTAGTTGATATACAATCACAGTTTTCTCTTAGCCAATCCTATGGGCTCACGATTGAGCTTGTAGATCCACAAAAGGGTTGAAATCTGGATCTAGTGGAAGAATAGTATTATCAAGAAGTCATTCACTAACATCTCATCTTTATAACAACTAAATTTTGATTCACTAGAAGCATTAGTTCTCAAAAGAAAAGTAGTAAAACATACCATATATAATGACTATGTCAGCACTCAGTTGCATCATATAATAAGTTGAAATTAGATAATCATAAAACACTTTGTAAAGTACAACCTACATATCATATACAGCCACATCAAATGAGTTCAAATTAATATTTAGAATCTTGGATTGCATCTTGAGAAAGACATACCAAATTGATCCCAAGGCCACTAGCCCAAGTTGAAATGAGAAAATTAAATATGGTGTTGTTTGCACTATTAAAGTTCTTGATTCGTTGTTGTCTTTCAGATGCTGAAGTTTTCCCATCAATTCTAAAATCAAGAATAGAGAAAAAAAATTATTAATAAGAAGAAGAAATAACATAAAAGAACCAATATACTATGCTATAATGAAAGGAAAGGTTTTCAAAACCATTAGAAATTTTGCAAAAGAAAAACAAGTACTATGAATTAACAAAAAAATTAACAAAAATTGCATAAAAGACAAAATCAATTTCTAGTCTTAATGAAATAATGGACTTGCTAGGTTATTTTCTGACACAAAATAGTGGATTTACTTTAAATTTTCTATTTATTTCTTGGCACTGTGGCTTCCAGTCATCTAACATGTTGTACTATAGTGCACCTAGAGATTTCTGTAACAACAATTTGGATCCATGGTGTTGCTGGATTATTTAAGAATCTACAATCATATGATATATCCCCAATCCATGCCTTGATGAGGGTTAGGGACATTTTATACTTAGGACCTTTTTGGTCAAGAGAGCTTTGACCAGGATAGGAACATTAACTGAAGTTTTCTTTATCCTCTCCATAAGAAGCTTTCTTATATCATCATTACAAGCTCCACTTGTCAAGGGAATGGACAAAGTGTTCAAACTTCAAACAAATAAAATGAAACTGCTTGGAAGGTAGTGTAAGAATTTATATTGAATTATCCCTGCAAATAGAAGTTATATGTTGGTCCAGCTAAAAAGTCCACATTTGTTTTGTTTAGCATGGTGTCCCAAAGTATCTGGTAAAATCTTTCATGAAAATATACACATGGGTAAGTTTTTGTTAATTCACCATCCTTCAATACAAAGATGTCAAGAACATCTTTTTTTGCATCATCTACGAAATCTCATAACTAATACCACATAGGATGTTCACTTTTAGCATATTTTATTAGTTAATTTAAGCTTTCCTCCATAGGAATGAAAAGGCATGGAGACACGGGCCAATTGTTAGTCATTGTGTTGAAAAATTAATTCTTGACCATGCCACCGATGGGAGTCATTTCAATCTTATTTTCAAACTCAACACCCCATTTGTATCTAGAAAGAATAATATTTTTTTTCAAAGTCTTTGTAATTTCTCTGTGGCTAGTAGTCAATTTCTTATTCACTTATTTTTTGCTTCCTCAATTGGTCAAAAGCTATATGGATATATGGCATCACACTATCACCGTTCTTGTCTAGAAATAAAAGTTTGACCATGCCACGAATAGCCACTATGAAGCTAGATGTTGTTGGAGCAACTCATGCAGCATCATATTTTTTGAGAGCTCAATTTAAGGGAAAAGAAGACCATTTATTTTAGTTTTAGATAGGGTGAGTGCGCTATAGCACGTGTGCCCTATGTAAAACTAAAAAGTGTTATGCATACTCTTAAATGGGAGAGGGAGAGAGAGAAGGGTAGAGGGAGGGGGGAGAGAGAGAGAGAGAGAGAGAGAGAGAGAGAGAGAGAGAGAGAGAGAGAGTTCTTTATAGTATTCTGGACTCAATTGCCTGTGCATTTTAGCAAAACATAGCAAAGAAACATAATCAAACTTTTGGTTGAGCAAACTAAACAAAATTAGATTCTAAACTTTTATTATAGGTATGTTGAATCTGTTGGAAACCTAAAAAAGATTCTTTGCATGCCTGCAATGGAAGTGTTTAGAAAATCCTTCACCAAAAACCAAAGCCTGCCATGAATATTTTTTAGAAATCCTTCTGAATAAAATTCAGCAGATGTGACCCAGAGACGTCTACCACTATATAAAAAATTGATACTATGCTTGGATAATCTTCGTACAAAAATTGTAGGAAACAGATATCATCATTGTTTTTTATTTGACTTGATGAGGTAAGGATGGTATAATCATCACAATATCTGAGGAAGATAAAGTAGCCAATCTACATCCTTTGAATAAAAAAGATGATCTGTAAAACTTAACCTAAAAATTAAGTTCTGCTAACAAAAATGTCTAATCATAGCAAGCTATAGAAGCTCAGGAAAGGTGTAACAAATTAATATGCAAATATTTTTGTTTGTAACAGTATTTTATGCATTTATTATGATATTGATCCGATTTGCTGCACCTTCGCTATTTGATCCACACTCCCCTTTCATTTCACTTGCTTTTCTCATTTTGCACATCATAGGCCAAGATTTGACAGTGGGTATGACCTTGGTACTGTCGATGTTAATGATAAATTTTACCTTTTAGCTATTAATTTTTTGTCATTTTTCCTGTATGATGCTTTTATATACGAATTATGGATATTCTTTGGGAAACTTTTCATTTTTTCCTGTAGGATGCCTTTGTATACAAATTTTGGATAATCTCTGTTAAAGAGTAGGTAAGGATGGCTAAGCTAAGTGGAGCAAAGAGGGAAAGGACTAAATTGAGAGAGCAGAGGCGGAGATCAATAATGACAAAAACATTTTAGGGCTTGTGGAAATATGGAAATTATAATCTTCCTCCCAGAGCAGATATTAATGAAGATCTTCATGCCTTAGCAGAGGAAGCCAACTGGATTGTTGAAGCTAATGGTACTACATATAGAAATGCAATATGTATTTTTGGCCTAATTTTTGTTTTTCATTTCTTTTAGGTATTTAAAGGCAGTCAGCTAAATCTTTGTGTTAAATGTCAGGGAATGCACAAAAATATTATGATTCCAAGCACGAGCATGAGTCCCTACTAGGGCATAGTTGTGCCTTTTACAGGCGTCGTAAACCCTAGCTATGCAGAAATGGAGGCTTTGAAGAATAGTTCACTGGAGGCACACACACACACACAAAGAGAGAGAGAGAGAGAGAGAGAGAGAGAGAGAGAGAGAGAGAGAGAGAGAAGGGGAATATAGAGGGTAGGAAGGTGGGAGAGAGAATATGTGTGAGAGAGAGAGAGAGAGGGGGTGAAAGAAGGTAATAAGGGAAAAGGAAAAAAAAATTAAAAATAAAATTATATATATATATATATATATATATATATATATATATATATAGAGAGAGAGAGAGAGAGAGAGAGAGATCTCTCTCTCTCCTCCATACTCTCTCTCAGGGAGAGAGAGAGAGAGAGCACTCTCTCTCTCTCTCTCACTCTTACTATTTCTCATCACTATTTAAATCTGTCTTAAATAGTGCACACTCCCTATAGGGCGAGTGCACTATTAAAATCTATGACTTTCATAGGGCACACACCCTATGAAAGTCATATATTTTAATAGTGCGCTCACCCTATAGGGCATGCACGCTTTCTAAGGTATTGGAATTTACTAATCCTAAGGCTTGGATTTGCCTTGGAGATCTAACCCAAAGGCTTGGACAATTGAAATAGGCCTGAGACATGTTTTCTAATAGACATACAAAAAAATAACATCTATTTTTGTGTGCTCCTCATCAGGTTTACTCGTGGCTCAAGAACGTAAAAATAAGATGACGTGATATTGTAGATCTCTCTATTAGCTATCTAAGCATATAATTTATTTTGAATTCTGATTATGTTAAATTTTTCAACTCTAATTTCTTTTGTGTGTATGTTCATTTTTTGTAAAAAACCAACATTTAGTATTTTGGGCATAGATTTTGGCTCGTTCATCAAATTTTGCAACAAGTTACATTTTTAGAAACTAGACTCCATTCTACACACTTTAAAAAAAGAAAATTCAATTTTTGATTAGTTTTAAATGATTTCTAGGGGGAGCACAAAGAAATTTCATGTTTACAGGATGTGTGCACTTCGTAAATTCATCAAAAATTATACATTTGAATCAAAAAATTACCAAAAAATTCTAGGATAAACAATGTGGTGTTAGCTAACTTCTCACTGGAGTGATTAATTTTTTTTTAAAAAAAGTTAACATTTTAGGGGGAGCACACCAAATCCTATGTTATGTTTTTTGACAAAAAATAGGACCATTTTTTGTGCTCCCCCTTTTTGAGAGCCTTAATATGCACCATTTTCAAAATAAGTTAGTAGTTTAGGAACTAGATTCAAAGTATTACAACTCTTGTTTTTATCGCATCTTAAAATTTTGAGTCTAACTATCTTCAATTTCTTGTTGAAGTTCAGAGTTTGTTGATTATAGGAAAAAAGTGGCATCTTATACTCCCTTTTTGGTCCCCCATCTTTGTGCACTTACCCTCATATCTTATTTATCATCTTTTCATCATATAGGAATCCCATCTAACTATTGATATCATAACATAAAATTACATAAAGAAAACCCATGCATGCTTATAACTTTTCATCATATATAGTATTAGATACAATCATCTCGCATACACAAATGCCAGTACATCGTATATGCCCATTAAACATCATCAAAATCCATAAACACATACAAATACACAAATCCACATACATACACAAAAAAGATACATGCATATAATCATCATCATATAAAATCCATAATCATAGTATCCATCATCATAATAAATAAATTGTAATCATAATCAGAGGTCCATAAAATTATCTAATGTCCATATATAATCAATTTCTATCAATAGACCATCATAAAATACATACATATAGGCCACAAAAATAGTACATCTCATTGATATACATGATAAAACAACATGAGTCATTAGTAACTTGCATGGAGCAATAGCCTACGCTACTTCCACCCTTTCCACCTCCCACTGATCTATCCCCTCTTCTTAGCTCCCTAGGTGCCCTCATTCCCTATGAACCACCAGAGGCTATCAATGTACCACCTTACATTGTATGAGACTATTCTATAAATGAAGGTTGATCCATCAACCCCTCAGACACTGCCTGAAAATATATGGCCTGTAGTACTCATCCTCTCTCATCCATCTCTCTATTAGCTCATGTGTTGTAAAGGAATCTATAAGTACCTTCAAGATCCCCCTTGTAGACACTACTTAATGAGAAATCTCTTGTTCTTCTCTGTATGACTAGGCTTGCCTCTAAGCCTCCACTAGCTCTGCCCACAATTGTACTACCTCGTCACCTCTTGCTACCCTAGTTTCCCACTCTGCCTCTAATGTATGACACAACTCTTCCCCTTTTCACTTTTCCTCCTCCACCTGGAATCAGTACCCTTACCTTATCTTATGTATCAATAAACTCTTTCTCCATGGCTCTTGTGTAGATATGTACCCACTCCTGGATTGTCTCTACTTGTACCTCTCCTATCCATTGGGTCTTCCTTTGTACCACCCTCTCCATTCCCATCATCTCTAATTTATAATTGTCTCTCTATAGCTATAAGAGTGGCATCCAAGGTATCCACCTATATTCTCTCTACCTCCACATTTATACACGTGCAAGTTGATCTCTTAGATTATCCCACTCAACCTATGTGATGTCCCTCTCCAACTCTAAGGAAACATCTCTCACTCGACTCTTGTCTCTATCCCTCCTCATCATATGATGTAGGAGCATCCTGGGTGTAAGAGCAATCTTGCATCACCCAAAAATATTTTTGGTTTCTTTTTCAATAAGGGTTATCTTGTGTAGAGCTTCTATTTATGCAAATTTACTATTTTTTAGTAAGTTGGTCATACGATCGTGAAATGTTCTGATTTCATAGGTGGAGGTTCATCTCAGTCATTTTAGCCTACTAGTTGAGTTTCATTAACATATCATCAGTATCAGTGAAGTTATTGAGGTTTTTAGGTACAAAATTTTTGAGCTCAATTTTGAAGACCTTAGAGGCTCTGGATCACGATCGACCCTCGACTGACTAGATCTTGCACAGTCAAGCACTGTAGATCTCGTCATGGTGTTTCTGAAAAGTGGCTACAATAGAAAAACGGAGCTACGGTTAAAAATTTATGGCCTCCGAAAGTTGGGTTACCTAAAAACATATTTTGTATTTTCTTTGAGCTGACCCTATTGTAATAATTGTAAAAATAAAATAATTCTATGTTAAGTCAGCCTAAAGAGCTAAATTTCTAGAACTTTCTTGGGTGGTGGAAATTGCCTATATAAGGAAGGCCCATAGTGTTGTCTTAGGCAGTTCGGAGTAGTTTAGAATAGTCTGGGTAATAATTCAAGGCTTTGTTCCACAAAATATTGTAAGGAAAATGCCCATGTGGCTTTGCACATTGTAATTCTAAAAATTTGTAATTCCACATTTGTAGAGATAATAAGAAGCCCATTTTTTGTTCTTGCAATTTGCTATTGTTTCTTTGTTTTTGTTATGTGTTTGTGGTATTAAGGGGAGAAACCTTCATAAAGTGGTATTAGAGTGGGAGTTCCTGAGTGTGTAAATAGATCACTGACTATGAGGTAGTTTGTACCAGGACCATGGGTTAGGGTTTCTGTGTAAACAGATCATCGACTGTGAGGTAGTTTGCACCAGAACCGTGGTTAGGGTTTCAGTGATACATGTGAAAATGCCTCCATGAATGGAATGTGGTGAAAGAGATGGTGCTATAACACTTGAGGTTAGAGAGCTCTAGAGACAAGTGCGAGCATTACAAGAAGAGATTCACAGAGGAATGAATCTTAATGTCAGAAACAAAAGTGAGGATGAAGCCGAAAAAAGAAATGTTGATTAAGAAGCAGAGGTTGAAGTTTTGAATCAAGAGGAAGAAAGGATTTTTTGGGCCATTTCCAAGATCAGGAAAAGACCTAAGATCGAGGTTCCTACATTTTTTGGGAATCTTAACCAAGAGGAGCTGATCGACCAGATCAATGAATGTGAAGAATATTTGGAGTATGAAGATATTGAGGATCCTAATAGGGTCAAGTTTGTGAAGGCTAGACTAAAGGGTCATGCAAAGATCTAGTGGCAAGAGATTCAATTGGAGTGAAATAGAAGAGGAAAGGATAAAATCACAAGATGGGATTAGATGGTGGATAAATTGAAGTGACAGTTCATTCCTGTTGATTATGAGCTTGACCTACTGAAGAAAATAGAAAGTTTGAAGCAAGTAGGAAGATCTATTCAGGAGTATATGGAGGAGTTCTATCGAATCGTCATCAGACCAAGCCATGCAAAAGCTGATAAGGAGAAAGTTGCCTGTTACCTTAATGGGATGAGGCTAAGCATTCAGGAGGAGTTGAATCTAGTTCGAATGAACAATATTTAAGAGGCATACTAGTTTTCCCTAAAAGTAGAGGAAAAGTTGAATAAGAAATTTGAAAGCAGACAAAGCAGAAGAGGTTGTGGTGGAAGATCTAGTGGACGGTCTTATGGAGGCCAAAATGAAGATTTGAAAAAGAAGGATGAGAATAGTAGCGGTCAGAATCAGTGAGGAAAAAATTCTAATCATTTCCAAGATCATAATAATAGAGATCAGAGAGGAAGAGGAAGAGGACAAGGATTCGGAAGAGGAGGCTTCCGTGGAACATGTTTTCATTGTGGAGAAGAAGGTCCTAGGGCCTTCGAGAGTCCTCAACACTAAGGAAGGAAAAATAGGAGAACTGAAGGATAGGCTAGAGTTGCACATGTAGATAAAGATGCCAGATCATCACATTCTGAAGATGTTGAAAGAGGAGAAATGTTGATTAACCAAAGAGTCTTGTTGAGTGGTGAGAATGAACTTGAGCAAAGGAGGAGCCTTTTTTGCACCAGGTGTAAGTGTGAGGATAAGTTTTGTGATGTGATTATCAATAGGGGGAGCACTGACAATCTGGTGTCAGAAGAGATGGTGACAAAGTTGAAGCTCAAGAGATAGAAACACCCACATCCATATCAGATTTCCTAGGTGCAGGATGACCATAAGGTCATGGTTAATGAACAGTGCCTAGTGAAATTCAAGATTGGCAGGTACCATGATGAGGTACTATGTGATATCATACCTATGGATGCATGTCATATGTTGTTAGGAAGACTGTGACAATTTGACAGGTGTGTTGTACATGATCATCATGTGAATACCTATTCCCTGACGAAGGATGGAGAGCGGCATAAGCTAAAGTTATGTGGTACTACAAGAATAAGTTTTGTTGGTGGAAGAAAATTCCTAGAGGGTATGAGGCATGAGCATGTATGCTTTTCTTTAATTCTAAAAGTTGGTAAAGAGGAAGTAGAAGATGTACCTGTAGAAGATGCAAATTTGTTGGATGAGTTTTAGGATATTGTATCTGATAATGTGCCTAATGGATTACCACCAGTCAGGAAGATCAGTCAACAGATGGACTTGATCCCAGGAGCTAGTTTTCTAAATAAGGTAGCACACAGGATGACACATGTAAAAAGTGAGGAGTTGAACATACAAGTACAAGAGTTGTTGCAGAAAGGATTGATCCGTGAGAGTCTAAGTCCCCATGCTGTACCAATAGTATTAGCACCAAAGAAGAATGGAGAATGGAGGATGTGCACAAATTCTAGAGCTATCAACAAGATCATAATCAAGTATAGATTTCCTTTGTCGTGGATGGATGATATTATGGATTGTTTGAGTGGAGCTGTGTATTTCTCAAAGATAGATCTAAAGAGTGGATATCACCAGATTTGGATCAAAGAAGGAGATGAATGGAAGACTACCTTCAAGACAAAGGAAAGATTATATGAGTGGTTAGTCATTCCTTTTGGGCTAACCAATGCACTGAGCACTTTCATGCAGCTCATGAATGAGGTTCTAAAAGAATTTCTTGGTAAGTTTGTCATTGTTTACCTAGATGATATTTTGATCTTTAGTAAGACATTGGAGGAGCATACGATGCATATTTGTATGGTGTTTGAGAAGTTAAGGGAAGATAAATTGTTGATTAATTTGAAGAAGTGCAGTTTTGTGAAGGAGTTAGTGTATCTGAGATTTGTAGTTTCAGAAGAAGGTCTAAAAATGGACCCAGAAAAAGTGCAGGCTATCCTTGAATGACCTACTCCAAGAAGTGCTATTGAGATAAGATCTTTTCATGGTTTGGCTAGCTTTTAAAAAAATTTTATCAAAAAATTTAATAGTATTTGTGGACCCTTGACTGAAATAATGAGAGGGGATAAAAAAGAGTTTAAGTGAACTAATGGGGCAGAAAAGAGTTTTCAATTGTTGAAACAAAAAGTTATAGAACAACTTGTTTTAGCACTTCCATATTTTAATAAGGTGTTTCAAGTAGACAATGATGCTAGTGGTACTGCAATAGGAGTTGTTATGAGGGAAGAAGGTAAACCTATTACTTATTTCAGTGAGAAGTTAAATGATGCCAAGAGAAAATATTATGTTTATGATCAAGAATTTTATGCTATAGTTTAGGCATTAAAGAAGTGGAGACATTATCTACTTCCTAAGGAGTTTGTTTTGTATACTGCTCATTAAGCTTTGCAATATTTGAATAGTCAAGGAAAGTTGAATCAAAGGCATTTGAAATGGGTTGAGTTTTTGCAGAGTTATGCATTTGTTTTGAAACACAAGAATGGAAAGTCTAACAAGGTTGCAGATGCCCTTAGCAGAAGGAAAATTTTGCTAACAAAGATACAGATTGAGGTGGTTGGGTTCAAGGAACTCAAGAGTTTGTATCCAGCGGATCCTAATTTTGGTGAAGCTTAGAAAGCTTGTAAAGAAATTGTTACTCTAGACAGGATGAAGTGGTTGGATTTCATCATTCAAGATGGTATGCTATTCAAAGGGAGTCAGTTGTGCATTCCATGAAGTTCTATGAGGGAGAATCTCATCAAGGAGAAGCATAGCAAAGGATTGGCTGGACATTTTGGTCAAGATAAAACCACTGCTATTGTTAGTGAGAACTATTATTGGCCACAGTTGCATTAAGATGTCAAGAAGTTTATACAGAGTTGCAGAATATGTCAGATGGAAAATGGAGTGAAGCAAATTATAGGGTTGTATGAGCCATTCCCTATACTAGAGAAACCTTGGGAGGATATCAGTATGGACTTTGTTCTTGGATTACCGAGGACACAATGGGGACATGATTCAATTTTTTTGGTGGTTGACAGATTTTTAAAGATGACACATTTCATTCCCTACAAGAAGACTAATGATGATGTTCACATAGCAGAATGTTTTTTCAGAGAAGTGGTGAGACTACATGGTTTTCCCAAGAGCATAGTTTCAGATCGAGACACTAAGTTTGTTGGATATTTCTAGCACACATTATGGAAGAAGTTGAACACAGATTTAAAGTTCAGTTCATCACATCATCCACAAATAGATGGATAGATAGAGGTTGTGAATAGGAGTTTGGGGGACTTGCTAAGATGTTTGGTAGGAGATAAGCCAAAAGGATGGGATTTGATTTTACCACAAGCAGAATTTGCATACAATAATTTTGTCAATCAGAAAACTGTTAAATTACTATTCCAGATTGTATATGGAAGTAGTCCTAGAAATGCATCTAAGTTGGGGAAGATAGATAAAGGGGAGATAAGTAGTGTTGAAGGTGAGGATTTTGTAGAACATTTGAAGAACATCCATGAGGATGCGAGGAAGCACATTACCAAGATGAATGCACAATATAAGGCTAAGGTAGATGATAAAAGGAGACATAAGGAATTTTAGGTTGGGGATGAAGTCATGGTTCATTTGTAGAAGGAGCGATTTTCGGTTGGTACATATAACAAGTTGAAAATGAAGAAGTTTGGGCCATGTAAGATACTAAAGAAGCATGATTCAGGAAATGCCTATGAGGTAGAATTGCCTAGTGAGCTGAATATTTCACTAGTGTTTAACATTTTAGATTTGACAGAGTATCATGAAGGAGGTGTTGAAGATGAGATCATAGCGGCATAGTGGAGTATTCCAGCAACTAGTTTAGATACCAAAGAGATTAAGGACATACTGGATATTCATGTTGGCAGAAGCACAAGGAATGGGACATATGAAGAATATCTAGTCAAATGGAAAGGATGACCAGTTGAAGATTCATCATGGCTGACAAGGGAGGAGGTTAACCATCTTGGTTTTCCTCTTCACACCTAAGTCGTGACAGGGTCACTTCTCAAATTTCCCCAAGTATCTGATGTAGGAGCATCCTAGGTGTAAGAGAAATCTTGCATCACCCAAAAATATTTTTGGTTTCTTTTTCAATAAGGGCTATCTTGTGTAGAGCTTCTATTTATGGAAACTTACTATTTTTTAGTAAGTTGGTCATACAATCTTGGAATGTTCTGATTTCACAGGTGGAGGTTCATCTCAGTCATTTTAGCCTACTAGTTGAGTTTCATTGCCATATCATTAGTATAAGTAAAGTTATTAAGGTTTTTGGGTATGAAATCTTTGAGCTCAATTTTGAAGGCCTTAGAGGCTCTGGATCATGATCATCCCTTGGCTGATTGGAGCTTGTGCGAGTCGGGCACTATAAATCTCATCATGGCATTTCTAAAAAGTGGTTACAATAGAAACGGTTAAAAAGTTATGGCCTCCGAAAGTTGGGTTACCTTAAAACATATTTTGTATTTTCTTTGAGCACACCCTATTGTAATAATTGTAAAAAGAAAATAATTCTATGTTTAGTTGGCCTAAAGGGCTAAATTTATGGAACCTTCTTGAGTGGTGGAAATTGCCTATATAAGGAAGGCCCGTAGTGTTGTCTTAGGCAGTTTGGAGTAGTTCAGAGTAGTCTGGGTAATAAATCAAGGCTTTGTTCCTCAGAATATTGTAAGGAAATTTTCCATGTGGCTTTGCACATTGTAATTCTAAAAATTTGTAATTCTACATTTTTGGAGATAATAAGAAGCCCATTTTCTATTCTTGCAATTTGCTATTATTTCTCTGTTTCTGTTATGTGTTTGTGGTATTAAGGGGAGAAACCTTCATCATCATATCTATAGAGGCTCGCACACTCTCCAACTCCTAATTCACCATGTCATGTACTATTTCCAATGATCTCAATCATATTCTTTTCCCCCTTTCCCTCTAGGCTCCCTGTACCAAATCATGACCTTGTACCTATATAATTGGTATTTTTCTCTATACCAACAATTGAACCTATGCACCGAGTGTTTCTCTTTGTGCTATCCTCTCTACATGTGCCAACCTCAATACTTGATTTTATACTATCCTTTGTCTCCAAACCCTATCTCCTCTTTTTATTGATGAATCAAGCACATCTCCCCTCCCATCTCCTCCATCATCACCACCATCATCATCACCCCCCTCCTCCTCATCAACCTTCATGTCATCTTCAAGCTTCTCATCAACCCTCTCCTACACTGTATCAATCTATTTGATAGGGATGTGGGTGGCCTACCCTAATGTATATGCTGATATCATGTTTCCATCAACTACATCTGACGTCCTAAGCTAGGGTGGTAGCATCATGCTCATAAAATTGGCTTTAATAGATAGGATATCCACATAGTAGCCCCAAGTACATGTCTCCCTAGTCACATGAGGGTGACTCATCCTATCCCTATCCACATCTTATACCTATCCAAACTATCCCCTCAACCTTCTACACCTATATCGCTCTATCATGTGAATAGTCCTCTTGAGTGTCCATCAATCTATTCAGACATATGCAAGGTAATAATCATCTTGCATGTCCCACTCCTCACAATCTCTATAAGGATTCTAACATTGTTAAATCAATGAACACCCTTTTCTAGTAGTCTTTCGCACCTAGTGATCTATAATGTAGTCACCCTTAGTACTTGCATGCATAGGGATCTCTAGGTTTCCTTCCTCCCTCCCCCTTGAGTGCCTAGAACACCATGATGTGCTCTTATGTCCACACTAGTAGAAATATCACCCCCATCACAAGGTTCTTGTATCCTCAATATATATACATGTGTATATCATGATATAGTTTCCCCAAGATGGTGTATCCCTAGTAATGAAGTTTGGCGGTCCCTTTAACATATGATAATAGGTGTTGGCCCACCGCATAACAAACCCATGTACTGATAGGTCTAGAAACATGCATCTACTGATCAAACTTACCAAGTATAACACCAATTGTGAAAGCCCACTCTCCACCACAAGTCTCCATTTTGTCTGTCTCACTTATCAAGAGTCTCCTCATCCTCTATCTAAAAGCCTACTCCATATGGTACTTAGGTCCTCTAGTCAGTACTCTAAAATCACACCATGAATAGAAACTCATAGAATCCTCCATATGTCTAATAGCATAATTGATGCCTCCCCTATCAATAAGTGGAAGGAGGACACATGTCTATGCCATCTCATTGATCCTATTGCATCCTAATCCTCTATTAAATGTTGAATCCCACCTATTCATTCCATCTAAATCCTCTAAATTGTAGCCTCTCCATGAGAATTCCACCCACTTTCAATTTGCATCCATATTATGTCAAAATTATTTGAGAGCATTTAGAGTTTAATTTTAGTAATTATAGCATCATTTTAGTATTTCATAGTCTCATATCATCTTCATCTTATTAGTATAGAAATCATGACATTTTAGTGTAGTTTGCATCTTCATACACTAGCTCAATCCCTACATTCTCCATTAGATTACATTATATGAATTGTCATTTCATCCATCTTTGCATTAGAATTATTTGGGGATAATCATTATTGTGTTTGGAAATCATACCCATATCAAAATATTAAAACTCAAATCAAATAGAGTTGGGTGCCTCCATTTTGGCTCTATCAGATGTATGAGTATGATTTGTTGGCTAAATGCTTTGTTTGTTCATGTTTTATGATTTGTGCATTTTACAAACCATTAATTCTACCCATATACAATAGGATCTTGTACCATTTCCAGAAGAACAAAAACCTATTGGTTCAAATGGGTGTTCAAGAGAATGATTGGTTTAGATGGAAGCACCAAGAGAAGCATAAAACAAGGTTGGTTGTGAAAGACTACTCTCAAGTTGAGGGTGTTGATTCTAATGAGATATTTTCTCTTGTTGAAAATTATAACATCCATTACATTTTTCCTTTCTATTGATGCTTCTTATGATTTAGAGGTTGAATAAATAGATATAAAAACTACTTTTGTTCATAGTGATTTGGCAAAGTATATTTACATGACATGGTTAGAGCACTACATGGTAAAAGGTAAAAGTAATTTGGTTTGTAAATTGAAGAAATATTTGTATGGCCTCAAGGAGAGTCCTAGGATGTGGTACTAGAAATTCGATACATATGTGTTTAGTTTTTTATTTGAGCATTCTAAATTAGAACATTGTGCTTATTATAAATCTAATGATGCTCATTTCATAGTCTTTATATTATATATGTTGATAATATATTTTTCATTGGTAAAGAAAAATTTATGATTGTAGAACTAAAGTCTTGATTTGATGCTAAATTTGAAATGAAAAATCTTGGTGAAGAAAATCACATTCTTGGGATGAAAATTAGAAAGAGACTGAATGAATAGAAAACTATAGACATGCTAGAGAAAGTGTATGAACTCAATTTTAGAAAGGTTTAATATTTAGGATAGACCATTATGTGTTTCCTTTATAGTTAGAATAAGTTATTTGTTTTAGATTGTCCAACATCCCCATCAAAGATGGAAGACATGAACGAAATACCATATCAGGCTGCAATTGGAAGTTTGATGTATGCTATAATTTGTACTAGACTAGACCTTTCCCTAGTAGTGGGATTGTTTTTAGAATGTCTAATCTTGGTAAAATTCATAGAGATGCAGTTAAAAGAGTCTTCAGATATTTTAAGGGTACCTTAAAGTATTCTTTGTTTTGTCATGGTAATATAATAGGAGATAAAATTTCCCTTGATACTTATAGTTATGTGGATTCAAATTGGGTAGATGATATTGGTAGCAATAGATCCGCCAGTACTTATATGTTTACCTTATTTTGTGACATAATTAGCTAGATGAATAAGTGATAAGATGCAGTTGCTTTTTCCACTACTGAAGCTAAGTATATGACAACTTCTTGTTTGAAAAGAAGTCATTTGGCTTATGAGAGTATGTTTAGATATTGGAATAAAACAAGGAGAAATTGAAAATCATTGTGATAGTTAGAGTGTGATCTACCTAGCAATAAACCTAACATTTCATGTCGGGACCAAAAAAATTAATTTTTAGTATCATTTTGTCAAAGATATGTCCAAGGATGATAGGGTGAAGTTGCTTAAGGTAGAAAATTTATTGTAAATTCATTAATGAAACCTATGAACATAGAGAAGTTCGAATGATGCTTGGAGTCTATAGGCCTCATGACCACTAGTAATTGAAGTATGATGTAGATACTCACTTTTCTCTTGCAAGGTATTTGATAAGTGGGAGATTGTTAGGAAATATTCTCAACCTTGTATTTACATGTTATTAGTATTTCTAGTAAATTTACATTTGATCAAAAATTTTCCCTAAACTTTTCCAAAAGGTTCGGACGGGTTGGATAAGCACGACAATAAAATTATTTTTATAATGTCATGTCTAGATTTGAAGATATTAAAGTTTCTTTCTTTAAGTTGCCAAAGAAATTTTACAATTTTAGTTTTGAAATTTGTAGAGGCTCCAAAATGGTCTGAAATTGTGTATAACTAACATAACAGGTTATACCTTGATAGAGCATGTTACAAGCTTTTGGGTGCTTCAAATAGTTCATCAATCAAACATCTGTCTCAAAAGTTATGGCCTCTAGAAGTTGGGTCTCTTGAAATGTGTTAAACACATAGATGTATTGTAAAAGGGAGTTTCATGTGTTGGTGTGTGTTTTGACTCATCATACAACATATTTGACTAGAGATGAGATGAGCACCACTCTATAAGTGGTTTTTATCCCATGGTTTTGTAATACCATTTGACAATTTCATGTATTTTATCTCCATTATGTTAGGTGCATGAAATGGAGGGTGTGTGTAAGAGTCTTATAGCTCTCTAGTTACATCTAGATCTTTGGTTGGTGATACTACTATGAGAGGCTTGATCTACAAGTATATTGTAATTTTTTATTTAATTTTGAATAATATATTGGGTGACTTTTAATTTGTGGGATTTTTCTCCCAAAAGGGTTCTCCTCGTGTAAATAATCATGTTGTGGCATGAATATTTTTAATTTTATTTATGTTAATTTTCTATAGTTGTTCTAAAGATTTGAGAAAGTCTTTATCATCCTCTAAGATTAGTTTAGGAAGTTGTTCTACTAGTTTAATTTTCTCACTTTTCTTACTCAATGTGTCTAATGCAAGAGCATTTGGGTCCACAAATTTCAATTTTCAATTCATTTTTGGTTGATTTTCTATTAGTTTTTGGAAACTTTTCTTCTAGAGAAGGTCCTAATGGGTATCCACAAGTTGAATTTGAAGGTCACTTTATTGTTGTCCCTTTAGATGGGGTCACCTCCTACGACAATGCATAGTATAATATAATTCACTGATAGTCCAATCTTCAATTAAAACCTTAAATTTGAAGTAGGTCTATAGAAGATAATGTCAAGTTCCATGCATGTGGAATAAACTTACTTCACAAAAGGTTAAATAGAAATGCATATACATTTGACAATTTTATTAATTCTATTGTAATACTTGAGTAATTAATCAAGAAGAAAGATACCAATTAGTTTCTGGATTCGATTGTGTAGTAATTATTCAAGAAGAAAGAGCACCGAAATTGAATTATCACTCTGTATAACCTTGTCGCTTCGCTTTGGGCGAAGATGTTTAAAGCTAAAGAGGAATCATTTTCAAGATTTACTTTTCTATGATTGACGATGCGCAACTGAATTTTGTTCCACTCTCCCACTAAATTTTATAAGCCACTGGTTTGGGTGCATGTCAGATAGTCCTTCATTGGATTCTCCATCATTGACTGCATCAAGTGGTATTAGAGCGAGTTGATCTTGAATGTGTGGATAGATCACCGAAGAGATAGTTCACACCAGAACCTTGGATCGAAGATTCCTCCAAGGAGAGCTCGTGAGATCTTTGAAGAGGAAGCTATTGGAGAACTCAGTCTTGATGATTGTAGGGCTTTGCAGAAACAAGTGCAAGACCTACAAGAGGAATTGAGAAAAAAGACTATTCTTATAAATTTAAATTCGAGTGTATTGCCATAATCGTCTAACTCCAAGGATGTCTCTTTATCAATTAGAGTTTTGATTGACCTTAAAATCTAATTATTAGTGAAATTAAATTTTATCAAAATGAATAATAAATATTTATTTTTTATTTTTTATTTTTCTTATTTATATTTATTTGAAAATATTTATATAAATAAATAAATTAATTCAGATTATTAAATGAACAAGTGTTGTATAATAGAATAAAATTTATTTTTAAAATATTATAATAATTGAATTTGTTTTGTTTTGTAATATGTTAATGAAATATTAATTGTAATAGTGCACTTTAATAGGAAAAAATATCCACTCATTTATTACAAATTCAATCATTTATTACTCCTACTCAATTTGTATTTCCATGTGGAATATTTTACAATAAGATCCATTACACATATGTCCAATATATCAAGTATGAAAGTTTGGTCCAATCTATCAAATATGAAAGTTTGGTGGACATCTATAAACAAATAAATCCTGATACATAAAAGTCAATCTAGAGAGAAGAGACAACATACCCTTGCTAAGGCACTAGGAATAATTTTGAAAGCTCCTGTCAACTTTGCTAATTTTGGTAGATATCACAATTGTCACTAAAAATGGATATGCTTGATTAGTTTTTTATCCCTTTCTAAACTTATTATGATTTTCATTTGTTTGGGTCCACATTATGCTATTTCTTTCATCTATATAGAAATTGGTTATTTGCATCAATATAGTGTTTTGTATATTATATGTATGAGGATTTTGTGTCATAAAGTGCAAAAGCCAGAGTTTCTTTGATATCAGGGCCTCGGTGGTTGATGAATGCATCATACACTATTTTAGAACAAGAGCTTCTTTGAGATGAGGAGGAAGACTCCATAAAGTCAATTGCCAATGTGATAATATTATCAAACCAAATAGGAAGTAAACAAAGACAAATCTTGTGAACCATAGAGCATAAGCACAATTTGAATATGACTCGATATGCATAAGAAAGGACAAATCTATATAGACAAGAAAAATGTTCTAAAGATAAATCATTGTCAAATATATACGTACATTACACACAATATTCTAGATGATAAATAGATAAGGAGAAACCAATTCCAAATTAAGAATAAATTAATTCTAAAATACTCATTATATTTAAATATTCATATATTTCACTAATTTCCTCAAATATTAGTAATTTATAAAAACACAAAAAAAAATCTATTAATTAATCGAAATTAATTTATTAATCTACCATCCATAAAATTATGTTTACAAAGCTTCTAGATTAGAATGGATTGTGTGTACTTTTTACTCCATAAAGTCAAGTGCCAATGTTGGAGACTATAACGCACAGTGATCTAAGCACTGCAGAAAGTTCAAAAAATAGTTAAAAATGACTGATCTGGATTTTGATACAACTAGACAAAATGCTAAAGTTTTAAAGGAGTGTGTGAAATCGGAGATCAGAATAAACAGACACACTGAATTACTTTTGTAAGTGACAACTGACAAGCACCATCGTTAAAGAGCACCGAAATTATCCCTCCATTTTCTTTATTGTTGGTAGATGTCCCAATCGTCACTAAAAAAGGCTATGTATGATTATTGTTTTACCACTTTCTCAATTTATTATTATTTCTATGTTTTGGGTTCACATTATGCTACTTCTTTTATCCTATCATAATTGTCTCTTTGCATTGATATAGTATTTTGTATATTATATGTATAAGGCTTTTGTATATAACTTGATAATAGAATCTAAGCAAAGAATACTAATAAAATGCTCCTTGTTCAAATGTATCTTAAGTGATGTCACGACTTTCACATAAGTTCTTGAATTCTATATAGATAGCCTTAATCTCTAATAAGATAATCTAATCGTTAGATGATCTTGAGTTGAAATAGGAATTTAAAAGTAGAGACACTACAAGTAATCTAGAAGTATCTAAAGTCATTCCTTGCAACAAAAAAATAGTAGAGCACTTTACTTTATGATTTATCATGAGAGAAGATAGTTTGGTGTCAGGTTTAAGGCTTACATTCTTAAAATGGCCATGTTATAAAAAGATGAAAATCACTAATGTACATAATATACAAAATTATGTTTATTATTTAGAAATGGAGAAAATATATACAAATAGGCATGTATGTTATATTTATCACTTTCATGCATAAAGGCAACTAGAAATTGGCTAATAAAGGAATACATGCAAGAATCACATATCCTCCCACAATTTATTCTCTCTACCTATTTCTCTTGACTTCTTTGCAAGTGTGAGGTTTAACTAATATTGTATTCCATGATTGTTATGTATGCTAACTATTGGGAAGTTGACTATACTAATGTATATGACTATATTTAGTGTTTTCATTATGGCAACAAAGTCATATAAAGTTTTGGAGACAACGCATAACTTAGAAGATCAGAAATATGGCTAAGTATGGAAGACTCGACAGTTAGCAGAGCACCAAGGGAACAGAGCATCATTGCATGTGGGTATGATAGAGTTATGACATGCACCATAGAAAATAAGTTGCTGAGTATGTATTCATGCTAAGTCTAAGAGCGCATGATGATATGAGCTAGTATGAAGAAGTTACAGCCAGATGAACTAACACAAATAGTGAGCGGCAGAACAGAACAGAGCATTATAAAATACTAGTGCAGTTCTTAGTGGGTGTCAATTCCCACTGGGGTTTTTACCTATTTGGGTTTTCTCGTAATCATATTTGGTGTTATGTGTTGTGGATGTTTATCTTACTTGCATTGATATTCAGTTCAGTACTCAAGCAATAAAGTTAAGATTCAAGATAGCAGAAAAAGTTATATTATATAGAACACTGATTCACCCCCCCTCTCATTGTTCCCATTCCTAGAAATTGGTATCAGATCTTTGGTCCTCTAAAGAAAATTTTAACCACTTGAGGAGATCATGGGTTCAAAGGAAATGAAACATTTGAAGAAGAATGTTACTATGCTGGAGATGGAGTATCTGATGATGATTCAGTAGAAGATGAAATTGGATTCATTGTCATTGAAGAAATGGAGAAGATGTTTAATGAAATGGACCTTGAAGAGGAAAAGAAAGCGCATGAGTTAGCATTAATTTCACAAGCTGACCTCAGGATAGATTGGATCATTGACAGCGGTTGCTCACATCACATGATAGGAGACAAGGATAGATTTGTACATCTAGATAGGTACAAAGGTGACATGGTTAGATTTGGAGACAACACTCCTAAACCTATCATAGGTAGAGGAGCTATCACCCTAGATGGAAACAACAACACAGATGATGTTCTTTATGTTGATGGTTTGTAGCATAACCTTCTAAGTGTTGGATAGTTGCTTGACAAAGGATACCAGTTGGAATTCAAAGACAACAAGCGTATCATTAATAACAAGGAAGGAGAAATGATTCCATCAAGTTCAAAGACTAAAGGTAATATTTTTCAGCTTAATCCTTAAGCAGGTTGTTTTGTTGGAAAAGTAGATGATAGTTGGCTATGGCACAAAAGACTATGTCACATCAATTTTGAGAACATAGTTAAGATAAGCAATGTAAAGGCAGCAAGAGACCTTCCTAGCGTTGCAAAACTAGTCGATACAATATTTAGGGAATGTGTGATGGGAAAGCATGTGACGAATTCATTCAGAAGCAAGCATGATTCAACAAAGAACAAATTGGATCTAGTACATACAAACCTATGTGGACCAACTCAAACAAGATCATACTATGGTGAAAGATATTTCATTTTGTTTATTGATGATTATTCTAGAATGATGTGGGTTGCGTTCTTAAAGGATAAATCAGAAGCAATTGTGATGCAAGAGCATCCTAGGATTCTTGGCAATCCTGTATCAACCAATAATATGTTTATTTTGATTGGCAGATTGTTAGTTTTGATCTTAGTTTGTGAAGTGTTTGCTCCATTTTGGAGTTTGGTTGCTTGGTTTTAGTGTTTACTGGGTTGCTCGGTCTCTGAAGGTGTCGGTTACTCTTAGCACTCAATGATAAATACGTTGCTTGGTGATGCTTGGCATGGTTGGTTCACTGGCACTCGATTATTTCTTTGCTGCTGATCAGTAATTGGTCTTGCCAACTGGCGTTCTTGCTTGGATGACTAATGCATTTAACTTAGGTCGCACTCCTCGAGTTATGGATTGACCCTTGGGCGTGAGAGGACCTAGATCTGGCATGTTGCATTCTTCTTTATGAATCTGATGACTGTTTGGGGCCATCTAGGAGATATTATTTTATTGTAAGGCTATTTGAGAGCTGACTAATGTTTTAGCATTTAATATTTGTTTGTAGGAGTTAATTATTTCATCCAGCCGACTTGTGGCTGAGGATGAGTATTTATAGGATGTTTGGGTAGTTGTTTTGGAGGAGGATGATGGAGAAGGGTTAGTAACCTGTGAGTTTAGGAACATGAAGATTGCTTGGAAATTTGTGAGTAAAAGTTTAGATCTTTCCTGGGTGCCTACCAGTGTACTGTATGTTGCAAACTTGGACTAGCTAAGTGGTGAAGTTTTGGATCCTGTGAGATCTTGTAGACTATTACTTGCTTTATATTTGGTCATAATTGGGAAGGCATTATAGCCTAACACATTGCATGTAATCAGTGATTTGATGAATAAATATTTCAGTTCTATATCAGATCTATTGTTATTGTATTGTGGTTTGGCTGCAATGTCAAACAGTCCTTCATTGGATTCTCCATCACTGACTGCATCAAGTGGTATTAGAGAGAGTTGATCTTGAATGTGTGGATAGATCACTGAAGAGATAGTTCACTCCAGAACCTTGGATCGAAGATGCATCCAAGGAGAGCTCGTGAGATCTTTGAAGAGGAAGCTATTGGAGAACTCAGTCTTGATGATTGTAGGGCTTTGCAGAAACAAGTGCAAGACCTACAAGAGGAATTGAGAAAGAAGACTACCTTGAAAGAAGATAGTGATGATGAATCTGAGTAAGAAGATCATTTTGAGGAAGTTGTAGAAGAAGCTCAAAAGCTAGAAGAGGATAGAATCCTAAAATCTATGTCTAAACTTGGGAAGAGACCTAAGATTGAAGTTTCTGCATATTATGGAAGCCCCAGGCCAGAAGAGTTGATTGATTGGATCAATTGAGTATGAAGAAATAGATGATCCTGATAGGGTTAGATTTGTAAAGACTAAGTTGAAAGGTCATACAAATATTTAGTGGAGAGAAGTTCAGTTAGAGAGAAGTAGGAGATGAAAGGAAAAGATCACTAGATGGAACCAAATGGTTGACAAGTTGAAGAAGCAATTCATTATGGTGGATTATGAATTGCACATGTTTAAGAAGATGCAAGCCTTGAAGTAGACTAACAAATCAGTACAGGAGTATACCAAGGAGTTTTATAGAATCCTGATTAGGACTGGTCATTTTGAAGCTGATAAAGAGAAGGTTGCTAGGTATGTTTATGGTTTGAGACCTAGTATTCAAGAAGAGTTACTTACTATTCGAATGAAAACAATTGGAGATGCTTATGAGATGCATTGAAGATTGAAGAGAAGTTGAATAAGAAGTTTGAAGGGAGACAAAATAATAGGAATAAAGGTGGTAAAACTGGTGAGACAGTTGTTGAAGGTAATGTGATAAAGAATCATAAGAAAACTAATGTGGGATCTGGCAGTGGTCAAGTTACTAAGAATACTGGACAGAGATGAAGGTGGAAGAATGAGTTCACTGGTACTTAGTATAGCTATGGTGAAGCTGGTCATAGAAGTTTTGATTATCCTAAGAAAAGAGTTGCATTGGCTATTGAAGAAGACATTGTGAATGTTGCAGAAAAGGGTGAATCTCTTATTACTAGGAGGTTAGCTGCATGTGTCCATGAACCGATACAAAGAAGAAATCTATTTAGAACTAGATGCAAGTGCAAGGATAAGGTATGTAATGTCACATTTAATGGTGGAAGTTTTGAAAACTTTATTTCAGTAAAGATGGTTAGTAAATTGAATTTGGAGAGGAGGAAACATCCTAATCCTTATCAGGTTAGTTGGATACAAGATGTACATCTAAGGTTAGAGTTGAAGAACAATGCTTGGTTAATTTTTAGATTGGATCTTATCGAAATGAGATATTGTGTGATGTGTTGCTGATGGATGCTTGTCATCTATTGCTCAGTAGACCTTAGCAGTTTGATAGAAATGTTTTGTTTAATGGTCATGATAACACTTATGTGGCTAGGCATGAAGTATTCAGGCATAACTTGTTACCTTTACAGGAGACAGGGACTAAGGAGTTTGGAGTTATCAGGTGTTGTCCATATGACAAACCTCAGGAACACAAGGTTGATGAACCTATTCCTATCAAGTCTAGTTTGGAAGAGAAGGAGAATGATATATCTGATGAGTTTGTTAAGATTAAAAGATAGATGATCTTTCTAACAGAGATAGTACAATAGATGATGATATTTATGACATAGAGAGATGCAGATGATACTAAGTTGATTGAGGAGTCCAGAGAGGATCAACCTTACTAAGGCACTGATGTGATCAGTAGTGGTCAGAGTCAGTTGCTATTAGTTGCCGATTAGAAAGATAAGAAAATTGGGAAGAAGGAGAACTTGCTACAGGGAACAATGAATGAAGTGAAGACTACATGGGATGAAGGACAAGAGGAGATATGGGTTAAGAATAGATTTGGCATACTTGTTCTGATTCCCTTGAGGCATTCCTGATTTCCTTATGAGAAAATCTTCTTTACCTGGGGTGTCTAATGCAGGAGCATCCTAGGATTCTTGGTAATCCTGTATCAACCAAAAATATGTTTGTTTTGATAGACAGATTGTTAGTTTTGATCTTATTTTGTGAAGTGTTTGCTCCGTTTTGGAGTTTGGTTGCTCGGTTTTAGTGTTTACTGGGTTTCTTAGTCTCTGAAGGTGTCAGTTATTCTCATCGCATGACAATAATTGGGTTGATTGATGATGCTTGGCATGGTCAGTTCACTGGCACTCGATTATTTCTTTGCTACTCGGTAATCGGTCTTGTCGACTGGTGTTCTTGCTTGGCTGACTGATGCATTTAACTTGGGTCATGCTCCTTGAGTTATTGATTGATCATTGGGCATGAGAGGACCTAGATTTGGCATGTTACATTCTTCTTTACAGATCTGATGACCGTTTCAGGCCATCTAGGAGATATTATTTTATTGTAAGGCTATTTGAGAGTCGAATGATGTTTTAGCATTTAATATTTGTTTGTATCCTGAGCTAATTGTTTCATCTAGTTGAATTTTGGCTGAGGATGAGTATTTATAGGATGATCAGGTAGTTGTTTGGAGGAGGATGATGGAGAAAGGTTAGTAGCCTTTGAGCTTAGGAATAGGAATATTTCTTGGAAATTTGTGAGTACAAGTTCAAATCTTTCTTGGGTGCCTACCAATGTACTGTATGTCATAGACCTGGGCTAGCTGAGTGGTGAAGTTGTGGATCCTGTGAGATCTTGTAGACTGTTACTTGCTTTGTATTTGGCCGTAACTGGGAAGGCCTTATAGCCCCACACATTGCATCTAATTAGTGATTTGATGAATAAATCTTTCAGTTCTATATCAGATCTATTGTTGTTGTTTTGTAATTCTGCTATGTTGTGGTTTGGCTGGAAGATTGGACACTCCTTAATTGGATTCTCCATCCTTGACTGCATCAATTTGAAAAGTTCAAAATATTCAAAGCTAAGGTTTAAAATGAGTCTGGATTAAAGATTAAATGTTTAAGATCAGATAAAGGAGGAGAATTCACCTCTGACAGATTTTATGAGTACTGCAAAGAACATGAGATAAAGAGATAGCTAAGTGCTCCTAGAACCCCTCAGCAAAATGGAATTACAGAATGAAGGAATAGGATCATTCTTGACATAGCACGCTGAAAGGTTGCACACACCTATTGGAGAGATGCGGTCAATACTACAGTCTATACTATCAATAGAATTCAATTGAAGTGAAGCGAGAATAAAACACCTTATGAGCTATGGTTTGAGAATGTACCTATAGTCAAATACTTCAAAATCTTTGGAATCAAGTGCTACATCAAGAGAGATGAAGCAATTGATAAGTTTGATGCAAGAAGTGATGAAGGTATTTTTCTTGGTTAGTCTACTAAAAGAAAAGCTTATAGATGTTTTAACTTGATTGTAGAATATCATTGAAAGTGCTCATGTTAAAATTGATGAGAATTTTATGATTCAAGAGAGGTATCATGATTATGCACCTATGATTGAAGAAGAACCTAGACCTACCACTAGAGAAACAGTTGTTGATGAAATATTTGACAACATTGATGTATTATTCAGTGACCCTGAAACTAGTGAAGAAGAATCTTGGAAGTCAAATGAGAGAATCACACCTAATGTTCCTAAATTCACATCTAGATATCATTCAAAGGAAGAAATCACTGGAGATCAGAACAAAAAATTCATGACAAGATCAAAAGCAAAAGGCTCAAAACCAAATGAAGAGGTATGTTTACTTTCACAGTTTGAACCCTTAAGTGTTGAAGATGCATGTAATGATTCAAATTGGCATGAAGAAATGAAAGAAGAGCTAGATCAAATAATTAAAAATGATACATGGGAATTGGTCCCTAGGCCTAGTGATAAAAATGTGATTGGAAACAAGTAGATATTCAGAAATAAGATGAATGAAGATGGAACAGTTATAATAAACAAAGCAAGACTAGCATGTAAATGATATGTGCAAAGAGAAGTAATTGATTATTTTGATACATTTTCCCCTGTAAGCAGATTGGAAGCCATAAATTTGTTTCTAGCCTATGATACATTCAATGACTTTAAGGTATACTAGATGGATCTCAAGTCAGCATTCCTAAATGGAGAGTTGAAGGTTGAAGTATACATAGAGCAGCCTGAAGGATCAAGTAGATGATAAAAGATTTTGGTATTTAGATTGATTATCCTATTATTATTCATTGTGATAACACTAGCACTATCAATATGTCAAAGAGCCATGTGATGCATGCAAAGACAAAACACATTGAGATAAAATATCACTTCCTAAGAGTGAAAGTAGCAGAGAAAGAAATAAAGATGGACTCTGTGAGCACAAAAGATCAGTTAGCAGTCACATTCATAAAGTCTTTACCTAAGGATACATTTGAGTATCTCACGGAGAAGCTGGGAGTAATTCCCTTCCCCAAATCTGATTAGAGTTTGCAGGAGTGCATAAGTCCTTACTGACTGATGAAGGGTTGACTACTCTACTTTAGTAGTAGTACCAGTGCTTAATTGTTTGGTGCCCATTGCCATTGATGTCAAAGGGGGAAAAAGTATATAGTCATGAAAAAAAAAATAGTAAGAGGATACAACTGTAGATGGTGGATTCGTTATTGAGGAAGTTTTGTTGAGGAAATGGAGAATATTATAAAAGAATTGTAGAAAGGGGGAGTGAGTATTTAGGAAGAAGAAATAAAATAGTAAGAGATGGAAGATTCATCCTTGGAGGAGTTTTGTTGAGGAAATGGAGAATGCTATAAAAGAATTGGTCATTTGGATTGGTGGTGTTTTTCATTCCATATGTTGCCATTAATGCCAAAGGGGGAGATTGTTGGAGATTTGCCAGCAAGCTAGATTGTTGATTGTATGTTTGTCATTGATGACAACATATAGTAAGAAACGTGCATGGAAGCTTAATGGAGAGAGCCTTGAGCATATGGTTCTTAGATATGTTATCAACATGATATCACAGATGCAAAGCTTGATTTTGAGTGAAGACAATAATACAATTGTTTGTATCGGTGAGTGTTCCTGACAAGTCCTAGGAAGAGTTCTGTATGTGATTTTCACCATGGTTGTAATGAAGCCTTGCGTGTTTATATTTATTTTTTAGACATGTGTATGATGTTATGTTCATGGACACAGAGTCATATGTGTAGTACATATTTAGTTATGAAGTCTCCAGTTGACAATGATAGTATCCTGAGTTCATCTAGTGAAGTCGATAGTGTTTATATTGTTGTAATAGTTGCACCTATCATTTGGATATGAATGGTTAGATTTATGCTTGGAGAGGAGTTAAGAATGTTTCATTAAGAGTTCATGATGTAATTGAGCATGAGAATAAAGTTTGAGTTAATTTGGTGGAGCCGACTCTGTGAAGTGACATGTCTACTCATATTGAGTTAGACGATCCTAATTTGTGTTGCGTGCTTAGTGCAGCCAACTGAGATGTTATTGGAGAGTTGTATTGATTTTTTAATATGATTTCAAGATGGTTCTAATAGAATAACATTTAGAGGAAGATATTTATAGGCAATCATTTTATGATTGCTAGGCATGGTAGATAGTTGAAAGAATAGAGAAGAGCAGAAAGTGTGAAGTATTGTGCCATCAGTAGAAGGTCTATGTGACAAAGAAGAAAGTGTATGCTATTCATTGGAAATGATCAAGATAGTAGGTCTACCTCGTAGTTCACCAAAGATCCAGATATAGTGTGTATTTGTTAAACGAAAGGTTACATCCTTCACCCCTTTGAGCAGTGTGCTCCCAGACAATGCGTTCTCACCCCTAATAGGGTTAATTGTAAAAGACTCTTAATAGGGTTTGACCCTTGACCAGGTCACTGTACTTAATGCATTGAAAAGATCAACTCCTAACAGGGTTGTAAGATCTTCTAATAGGGATCATAATACTTTAGTGCAGTTTATAGTGGGTGCTAATTCCCACCAGGGTTTTTACCTATTTGGGTTTCCCCGTAACCAAAATTGTGACCTTTTGTGTTAAGTGTTCTCATATTGTGTTTATGCTTAATGTTTTTATATACTTAATTGGATAAAGAATTGAATCTTGGAGATAATTGATTCACCCCCCCTCTCAGTTATCTCTTGGGACTATTCCTAACACCAAGTCTCATGCATGTGGATTATACTTATTCCACAAAAAGATCAAAAATAGAAATGTATATGCATTTGACAATTTTATTAATTCTATCTTAATACTTAAGTAATTAATCAAGAAGAAAGAATTAGGATTGCAAGTCATTCTAGAGATTGTGTCCCTTTGTAATTTTCAAAATCCACTAAAACAATTCATAATATTATCAAACCAAATAGGAAGTAAACAAAGACAAATCTTGTGAACCATAAAGCATAAGCACAATTTGAATATGACTCGAAATGCACAAGAAAGGACAAATCTATAGACAAGAAATATGTTCTAAAGATGCAAAATCATTGTCAATTATATACGCAGGTTATACACAGTATTCTAGATGATATATAGATAGGGAGAAACCAATACCAAATTAACAATAAAACAATTCTAAAATATTTATTATATTTAAATATTCATATATTTCACTTTTTATTTTCTAAAATAATCGTAATTTATGGAAGCACAAAAGATATCTATTAATTAGTCTAAGTTAATTTATTAATGTCAATAGATTTCCACAATCTATAAAATTATGTTTAGAAAACTTGAAAATTAGATTTTGTATGTATTTTTAGCATCAATTACTATATATATATATGTATGTATATATATATATATATATATATATATATATATATATATATATATATATATATATATATATATATATATATATATATATATATATATATATATATATATATATATATATACAATAAAATAAAATTAATACTAATGACAAATTATTGTCTTTTAAAACTATACTAACTATATTATATTTTTACATAATTTTATATTCCATTGAAGTTAAATAAAATTTACAATCGTAAAATTTAAAAAATATTGAAAATCATTTTCACGTGTCTTAATAAAGTCTTAAACCTATTCTATAAAAATTCTTATTCATTGATGCCCTATTATTTTTACATGGGGATTTTTAGCTTTGATTTTATTCCAATATTGTCCACCTTGCCTTACGCTCTCTAACAATGTAGCCGACCAACGAATGTTGAACACCTCTACCATTTTCAACCGTTCCAATCCCTCCACCCTCTTCAATTTTGAACAAACAATTAGCGTAAAATTCTGGAGGGATGGCATGGTTCCTTCCTCCAATTCAGGGAACTCCTCTAATGAGAGGGAGAGAGTAGGAGAGAAGGGGAAGGAGAGAGAGAGAGAGAGAGAGAGAGAGAGAGAGAGAGAGAGAGAGTTTTTCCTAGTGTAAGCAAGTATGACAGAGCGCAGAGCAAAATTGTCTAAGTGTAAGCAGTAGTTTCCTAGTGTACCGGGAGATAGTTTAGATTGGTGACATTGATTGGAGTAAGTTCAGTGCTTGTACACTTGAATATAGATACTAGGATGACTATTGAATACTTACCTAAGAGTGCAAGTTTGTATGACATGTATGGAAGAACTTATTGTAGTTTTACCAGAGACAGTGTTAAGCCAATAGGACATAATAAGAAGACAGAATTGGTAAATAGTTAAAGGATTTTTTTATTTATGTCTTAATCATATGAAGGGATGACATCCTAGATGTTAACCCTTGGGAAACACATATTATAATGTATTTGGTAAAGTTCTTTATGTTTAGTAAATCCAAATGTAAGAGTTATTAGTCCTAGTAACTTGTATAAATATAAGGCATATGAAATACGAAGTAGAAGTTAAAATTGTAAGGTGAAAGACAGAAGATAGATGAACATATGTATGTGAAAAGATATTGATGCGAAGTTGTTAAAGCCAAGCAAGTAGTATAAGATTATGTACCTTGCCCTATTTTGTAATCGGTAATCATTGTACATTACTTGTTTGGGTAGTGGGCTCATCTTGTAATCATCTTAGTTTGTACTACCAACTTTTAGCAGGGTTGAGGCTTCTAACAAGGCATAAAGTCCCTTAATCAGGACTGAGACACTATATATATGTAATAGGCTCCTAACAGGGTCAACATCCTTAATAGGATACTTTTGATTTGTAGATCTTTGTGGGTATCATCCCCACCGGGGTTTTCCCCTATCCAGGGTTTCCTCGAGAACAAATAATGTGTTATGAGTTCATTTTCTTTATTGTTATGCATGTTATTTAGTTTACTCTATTATGCATGTATCAAGATAATCTGTTATATCCATAATTGGGCAAAAGTAAAAGTTTGTAGAATACTGAGTCACCCCCCTCTCAGTATTCCCTATTTCTAACAATTGGTATCTAAGCTTAGTTACTCGGAAAAGAATCATTCAAGAAAAGCCTAGTAGCTTGAGTAAGATCTCTATGGATATGAATCAACTACAAAAGAATCTTGAAGAAGCTCTTGAATAGATTGATGATATACTTACTGAAGAAAGAGATACTCTAAAAGGAAAATATGATGATGCAAATAATCTCATTGAGAAATTGGAAAATAAGCTCGAAGAACTGAAATTAGAAAAGGAATCTACAATTCAAATTGAAGATTGTGATGATAATCTTGAAAAAAAAAATGAGATCCTTAAACATGAATTAAAGATAGCAAATCTGAAGTTGAGTTTGAAATTTGGAAATAGAAAGAATGAAGCAAATCTGAAATCTAAGAATGAAAATCTAAAATCTGAGAAAGAAGATCTGAAATCTAAACTTTGCAAAGTGGTATCTAAACTTGAGAAAACAAAATTGCAGTATGCTGAACTTGAAAAGTACAATACAATTGTGAAAGGTGAACTGATTCAATCTAAGCAACAACTTGAGTGACTATATTCCACTAGTGATAAGAACGATGAACAAATGTCTTATCAAAAACCATTCTATGATAAAACTGGTCTTGGATTTAACTCATCTAAGGTAAGTGAAGAAAGCAAGGAACCAAATCTGAAAGTTTCTAAAAACATACATGAAAAGAAATCTGATGAAGCTAACAAATCTGAAGATATACCTAAAGATGAAGAACCACCTAAACAAGAAGAATCACCTAAAGGTACGTAAAGAGAATTTAAAGGTAGATACTTTATATGAAATACTTTTGGTCATATGAAGAAAGATTGTACAGGTAAGCAATTTAAACCTCTTAATGGCTATTGTTATAATAATTGTCATTGTTTTGGACATAGAACTATTGAATTTAAGAAGCCTAAATTCAATGATAATAATAATATTAGTAGAATGTTTAGAGATACTAACCATGTAGATAAGAGACCTACTGAAGATATGAATAGGAGAAATGGAGTAGTATGTTATAGATGCAACAAGGTTGGACACATTGCCAGGAATTGTAGATCACAAATCAACCAGTCAAGACAAAGATATGGAAACAATGGATTATTCTGTGAAATATGCAACATGTTTGGTCATACAACAAGGTTTTGTAGGATGAATAACATGAGAAACCCTAACCATAGAAGTTACACAAGGAGAAATGAAAATGCAAGAAACAGTCAAAGAGGATGATGTAGTAATTCAGAAGAAGTGAAATTTTTTAAAGCCACAAATCAAGGAGACACATTTAGCACTGAAGGTAATTAGATAGGTGAAGTATCTCATAGTAAGTGTGAATCTCTTCCTAACCCATCACAAAGTACTTAATTCATGAAAAAATGCAGTAGAATCAGAACTCAAGATAGTGTAGAAGTTAGCATAGGATGAATTGAGTCTTGTGTAGTTAATGCAAGGTAGTATACGATATAGTGATGCTATGGTTAAGAGTGCATAAGATAATATGAAGTTATGTGAGATCACAAGAATTTTTAAGTTTTGCAAGTAAGAAGGGACAACTTAGAGAATGTAGTGAAATTAGAGAAAGAGGAAGAAGAAATAAGGAAGTCTACAAGATCTTCTGCCACTCCACCAAGTAAAAGAGTAAAGAAATTAGCTACTCGACTAGGCAAGAGACAAAAGACAATAGTTGCCCCAGTATAGAGGAAAATAACAGAGATAAAAGATGATGAGGACATAGAAGTGAAGAAGAAGAAATGGAAACCTAAGATTGAAAAAGTAAATGATCAAATCAGTAATGACAGACTTTTCTAAAATGAACAATTATTATTATCTTTATAACTATTCAAAGAGATTAAACTTGGAGAATGTAGTTGTGAGACATATGATCCTAGCAGACAAGAAATTTGACACAATTCAACGAAAGATACCTGATGACTTATTTGAGAAGCTAGTTAACAGGAAGAAGAGAGAAGCTGAAGAAGATAACAAAATCAGAGAGAACTTTGTAAGAAAGCTCTGTGACATCCGAAATGAAGACCACTTTAAAGAATCATGAAAGAACTTGGTACCTTTCTGAGAACAAAAAGAAGAACAATCCTGATAGTGGGAGGTAATCATGAGGAAGTAAATAAAGAAACTAAATAGGTAGTTGTCAAGGTGATGACAACAAGTGTTGGAAAGCACTCTAGTGCAGCAGAGCAAGTAGAACAAGCTATGGAAACTGAACATCAAAAGAGTCCCTCTCCACCACCATCAATTAACATTGAAGATGAATCCATGAATGTGGAAGGAACCAATATCACACTAAACACTAATGAAAATCCTTTTAGCCACCTAGAGATAAGAAAAGAAGAAGAGAAACAAGCAAAAATTCAAGGACATAAAGAAACACCTAGCAAAGTAGAAATCAGTCCTACCCCTGAGATTGCAGCAACGAAACCACAGATTGAATCTATTTTTGCTGATATTAGAAAAAGAAGTTGATGAACAATCAAGTAACAAAGATAGATCCACAAATTAAAGCCAGAGAAGTGATGAAGACATTTTCCAATGAATTCACAAATTTTCAGATATTGCTATAGTGAAGTCTCAGACAGCCTATGAGGCCAAAATGTTTCTTGATATAAGTCAAAATATCAGAAATGGCATCAGTAATTTGGATGTCTATATAAAAGATTTGAGAAGGAATTTGGACAAAGGAAAAGCTCTATATATACAGTGTACATATAAAGAGAACCATGTATCTAAAGTGACTGGGAAGATTAGAGCAAAAGAGGCTGAAATTCAATCAGAGGTAAATCTATTAACTGACCCTAATGTAAAGATGTTGGATATTGAGAAAAGAATCAGTAAAATAAATGATGAAATAAGGATTCTCAATGATGAAAAAAATAGGAAATTGAAAAGCTTCACTCTACTAAGAGGGCACATTTTAGTAAAAATAAGCATTATTGAAGGACAGTTGGAAGAATGTCTTTCATCTAAGATATCTTATGAGAAGTTTAACTTTGCAAATTTTCAAGCATGTGAGATTGCATATTATGGTTTGTGTGCACTACTCAATGTTGCAGAATCCATTAAGAAGGCATGGGAGAAGGAGATAGAAAGCATAAAAGTGAACTTTGCAGATTGTGTTGCAAGCCTACCGGCTCTGCAATTTTGAATCAAGGTAAAGAAAAGTTTTGTGAACATAGTTTTGGCACCCTTTTTTGTCATTGTTGTCAAAGCAGGAGTGATAGCAGAAAATTGATGAGGAAGTATATTCCTAGGGGGAGAATAGATAAGATATATGGAGTTACAAGGATAGTGAAGATATAATTTTTGTTATAGCCACAATTTTGAAATTTTGAGACTTAGCCAAATTTCTCATATGTTGCCACCAATGACAAAGGGGGAGATTATTGAAAATTTTGCTTTGTTAGATATCTAGTTGTTGTCATTATGGAAACATATGATGTATGTGAAGGCCACATATAACATAGAGCAAGTATGAAAGAGTGCAGAGCAAAATTGTCTAAGTGTAAGCTGTATTTTCCCAGTGTACCTAGAGACTGTTTTGATTGATGATGTTGATTGGAGTAAGTTTAGTGCTTTCACACTTGCACGTAGATACTATGATGCCTATTGAAGACTCACTTGAGAGTGCAAGTCTGTACGACATGTACAGAAGAAGTTATTGTAGTTTTACCAAAGACGATGTTAAGCTGATAGGATAGAATAAGAAGATAGAATTGGTAAATAGTTAAGGGATTATTTTGTTTATCAAAATAATGTCTTAATCATATGAAGGGATGATATCCTAGATGTTAACCCTTGGGCAGCGCATATTATAATGTATTTTGTAAAGTGCTTTATGTTTAGTAAATCCATATGTAAGAGTTATTAGTCCTAATAACTTGTATTAATGTAAGGCATATGAAATGCGAAGTAGAAGTTAAAATGTATTGTGAAAGAAAAAAGATAGATGAACATATGTATGTGAAAAGATATAAATGCGAAGTTGTGAAAGCCAAGCAAGTAGTATAAGGTTATGTACCTTGCCCTATTTTGTAATCATTAATCATTGTACATTACTTGTTTGGCCAATGGGCTCATCTTGTAATCATCTTATTTTGTACTACCAACTCTTAGTAGGGTTAAGGCTTCTAATAAGGCCTAAAGTCCCTTAATTATAACTAAGACACTATATATATGTAACAGTCTCCTAACAGGGTCAATATCCTTAACATGATACTTTTGATTTGTGGATCTTTGTGGGTATCATCCCCCTCGGGGTTTTCCCTTGGCCAGGGTTTCCTTGAGAACAAATAATGTGTTATGAGATCATTTTATTTACTGTTATGAATGTTCTTTAGTTTACTCTATTATGCATGTATCAAGATAATCTGTTGTATCCATAATTGGGCAAAAGTAAAATTTTGTAGAATACTGATTCACCCCCCTCTCTTAGTATTCCCTATATCTAACAGAGAGAGAGAGAGAGAGAGAGAGAGAGAGAGAGAGAGAGAGAGAGAGAGAGAGAGAGAGAGAGAGAGAGAGAGGAGAGAGAGAGAGAGAGAGAGAGAGAGAGAGAGAGAAGGGGAAGGAGAGATAGAGAAGATGAAAGGGAGAGAGAGAGAGAGAGAGAGAGAGAGGGGGGGAAGGAGAGATATAGAAGGGGAAAGGGAGAGAGTAGGAGAGAGAGAAGGATAAGGAGAGAGAAGGATAAGGGGAGAGAGAGAGAGAGTGAGAAGGTGAGAGAGAGAGTAGGAAGGTGGGAGAGAGCATATGTGCATGTGTGAGAGAGAGAGGGGGTGAAAGATGGTAAGAAGGAAAAATATAGAGGATAGAAAGGTGTAGGGAGAGAGAGAGTATGGGGGAGGGAGAGAGAGATATAGAGAGTGATCCCTCTATCTATCTCTCTCTCTCTCTTTCTCTCCCTCCCTCTATCTCTCTCTCTTCCTCACACTCTGACTATTTCTCATCACTATTTAAATCTATCTCTTAAATTTTAATAGTCATAGATTTTAATAGTGCACTCGCCCTATAGGGTGTGCGCCCTATAGGGTGCACACGCTTTGTAAGGCATTGGAAATTACCAATTCTAAGGCTTGGATTTTCCTTGGAGATCCAACCCAAAGGCTTAGATGATTAAAATAGGCCTAAGATGTATTTCCAGCAGACATACAAACAAATGACATCTTTTTTTGTGTGCTCCTCGTCAGGTTTACTCATGGCTCAAGAACGTAAAAATCAAACGACATGATATTGTAGATCTCTCTGTTAGCTATCTAAGAATATAATTTATTTTGAATTCTAATTATTTTAAGTTTTCCAACTCTAATTTCTTTTGTGTTTATGTCCGTTTTTTGTAAAAAACAAACATGTAGTATTTTGGGCATAGATTTTGGCTCGTTCATCGAATTTTGCAACAAGTTACATTTTTAGAAACTAGACTCCATTCTACACACTTCAAAAGAAAAGAAAATTTGATTTTTGATTAGTTTTAAATGATTTCTATGGGGGAGGACACATAAATTTTATGTTTTTCAGGATGTGTGCACTTCGTAAATTCATCAAAAATTATACTTTCATTAGAAAATTACCAAAAAATTCTAGGATAAACTACGTGGTGTTAGATAACTTCCAACTAGAGTGATTAAAAAAATTCAAAAAAAAAGTTAACATTTTTGGGGGAGCACACTAGATGCTATGTTATGTTTTTTCACAAAAAATAGGACCACTTTTTGTGCTCCCCTTTTTTGAGGACCTTAATCTGCATCATTTTCAAAATAAGTTAGTAGTTTAAGAACTAGATTCAGAGTATTACAACTCTTATTTTTGTCACATCTTAAAATTTTGAGTCTAACTATCTTCAATTTCTTGTTGAAGTTTAGAGTTTGCTGATTTTAGGAAAAAAGTGGCATCTTATACCCCCTTTTTGGTCCCCCAACTTTGTGCACTTACCCTCCTACACATAGCAAAGCTTATTTTGGGGTTTGGGTGGATGAGGGGTTTCCTTATTCAAGCCCTAGATTGAGGAATCAACCTTTAAATTTAAATGTAAATATGGTAAGGAAACAAGACAAATGCAAGTATTCACCTTTTTTGTAGAAACCCTTGTCAATAAGGATTTTTTAATGCATGTATGTTGTAAATGATGAATTTGCAATGACGGATGTAATAAATCTCCACAAATGCAATAGATCTACCAAAACCATATCATGGATCCATGTATGTAAATGTCCATCAATGAAGAAGATGATGATTTCCTCAAATCTAGATCACCTCCCTTGACAGCCAACAAAATTCTAAACCTTGAAGAGGAAATGCTCACAAAGGATCCTTGAATCTTGAATGCTTGAACTTGCTCGTGTGATTGTTGGATGATAATGGATCTCTAATGGAATAAGAAAAAATGCTCATGGATTCAAAATGGATGTCAATGGATATTGATAGATGTTCAATGGATGTCAATGGATGCCAAAATGAGGTTCTTGGGCTTCCTTTTATGCTACTTTTTGGGCAAGAAAACAAAGCAAGCCGACTGGGTCACCTAATTTTGCAATTTACTTCCTTGAGACAACACTAACCCCAAGATTTAAAATCCTTGGGGAATAGGTTGAACTGGTCGACGTATTCCAAAACACATCAACCTAGTCGACCTATTTCAAAATAGGTTGACTTGGTCAACCCGTTCCAAGTTTGGCCCATATGGAGCTAACCCTAAGGTTTCAAAGACTACATAGTTGAAAGTGGAAGATATGGGACAGAACAAGAGAAAGGGGGATCGAGAAAAAATTGATCCATGGTCCATAAAGTCGATAAAGGAAGGGAGATAAAAGGTCTTAAATAATGAGTGTGTCTATTTTAAGATGGTACATTTAGCCCCCACTTTAGCAGAAGTATGAGTTGCCTCAAACTCACAGTAAAGTAGATCAAAAATCAAAATTCAGTCTCATCATGACTAAGGAGATGAAGAAACCATTAAGCTCCCAATATACTTGAGTCTTCATCACATCTAGACCCAAAATAAGAGAGATGTCACTAACAAGAAAGTGTAGCCAACTTACCCAATAAGGTTTGTGTTCCTTATTGTGAACTATACATGAAAAAGAAGGGGGGGTGAAACAAGAGATGGTGTTGAATGGTCTAGAAAGTATGTGTTGCATGCTATTCAACCCATCAAATATGAATTCAATGGTGTATCAAGTGTGTTTCACATGATAGTTAACTCATCGAAAAGGATTCATCCTCAAGGGAACTCCATGTCCCAAGAAGAAGAATTGAAAGACAATCCATACATAAGGGTGTGTGTGTCCTTAAGGTATCGGAAAGAAGATCAAGCTTCCCAGACTGTCAATAGTACAAAGAAGGATCAAATAATGATAAGGCCTCCTAGACTATTAGTAATCCAAAGAGGGATAAAAAAGAAAGGATCGGGCCTCCTGAACTGTCAGTAGTCCAAAGAGAGATCCAAAAGGAAAAATACCAAGCCCCCATGAACTGTCAGTAGTTCGATAAAGGAAACCAAATTATCAACATGTGTGTGTACAAAAGTGAGCAAAGTGTATTCCCCCACGTTAAAGTTATTGCAAATGCTTTAACAAGAGCAACGACTTTAACAAAAGCGTAATTAATAGAATAAGGAGGTAAAGAGAAATACCATTTCAAAGCTTTATCTCTAAAAGTACATGTGAACAACTTAGCCATGAGCCTATAGTCGTGAGCAAAATCACTACATATAGTTTGGAAAGTCCTAACATGAATAACAAGATCATCCTTACCATTATAAGTCTCAAGATGAGGCATCTCAATATGTTGCAGTACAACAACACAGACTATATCTAAGGAAAAGGAATTAGCAATGTCACATGTAGGGATGTTGTACTTAGATTGAGTGAATTGAGCCACTTTTTTTTACAAAGTGGTGACAGTTTGAGCCAAGCTACTAATGGTAGGATTAGGAGACACAATAGTAGGCATAGACATATTGGATGTACTAGAAAAAATATAGGAGGTGGAAGGAAAATGTAAGGATGTTGGTGGAGGATTAGAAGCAATGGAAAGAGGATTGGAATAAGTAAAAGGAATGGCATTGTATGAAGGTAATGAAGAGGGTATGTAGGTAGGAGGAACACTTGAAGGAAGTGAAAGGTTAGGAAGAATATCTAAATCTTTAGTGGAATTTATTTGAGGGCCCAATTCCAATATCTTTAACAATGCTAAAATACCTTCAAGACATGGACTTTTCCTGCAAAAATTTGTTAGGTACAATACTAGTGCCTTTTCAAGATATGAAAACCCTTCGCCATCTAAATCTATCTTCAAAAAGGTTGACCTGAGAGGTTCCAAAGAGAGGAATTTTCTCAAATCTTGACCTTATCGACAGTTGCAGGAAATCTTGGTCTCTGTGGTGTATGGATAAATTTGCCACCGTGCCCCAATTCCAAAGCCAAGCACAAAGGGCTATCAATCTCCCATAAGGTAATAATTATTATTCTGATCAACATTATAATATTAATCTGGTGCTTTTTATTGCTTGCATTTTCCTACAAATGGAGATGTAAGAGGTAGAGCATCCCTACTGACAATTTAGAACAAAGTACCTCTAGCAAAACTGACGATGTAGATCAGAGTACCCTTGATCTCCATGCACAACCCATAAGGATTTTATATGACTAACTTGTGAGCTCTGAAAATGGCTTTAATGAGGAAAATCTGCTAGGGAGGGATGAATTTGAATCAATTTATAAAGGAATTCTAAGTAATGGGAGACATATTGCTAACAAAGTCCTTAATTTCCAAGATCAAAAAGCCCAACAAAATTTTATTACAGAATGCAATGCACTAAAAAGAGTTCGACATCGTAATGTGATTAAAATCATAACAGTATGTCCAAACCATGTTCTTAAAGCTCTGGTTCTCCCATTCATGCCAAATCAAAGTTTAGATAGGTGGTTGTACCCTGAAGGAGATGAATGTAAACTAAATTTAAATGATAGATTAACAATATCATTAGGGACAGCCTCGGGGATGGAGTATTTGAATCATTATTGTTTTGTGCAAGTGATACATTGTGACCTGAAACCAAGTAATGTGTTAATGGGGAATGATGAAACTCCATATATAGTAGACTTTTGCATTACAAAATTAGTTTTTGGGAACTCCCTTGATTCATTGGCTTCTACAAATGCACTTCATAGATCCTTTGGTTACATGGCACCACTACTTTCAGTTGAATTCTAATCTCTCTATTATATTGAATTCCTCCTTTTATATATTGCATCCATACATAAACTATTAATGAATGTGCTATACTGTAGAATATGCAATGGGTGGAAAGGTTGGGACAAAAAGAGATATATATAGTTACGATATTTTAATGCTGGAGCTTTTCACAAGGAAGAAGCCAACTAATATCATGTTTATAGAAGGACTGACTCTTACAAAATGGGTAAGCATGAATTTTCTAGATGACATAGCAGAGGTGGTGGACTAAAACCTACTTAGAAATGTGAATGAATTAGACTCATCAATGGTGCCGAATCATCTTACTCAAATTTTATAAGTAGGGTTGGTTTGCACAAATAAATCTCCACTACAACGTCTCAGTATGAAAGATATTGTCATGAAATTAAACAATATTAAAAAATGGTTTTCTTAATTTCTCAACAAGTCTTTAATATAATAAAGATTGTTGAAAAATCAATCAATTAAATAAAAAAATTATTTAAATGAATGGACATGATTTTAAAATAAATATTTGTTGTAATCAATCATATTGGTATCCTTATTTTTAAAATATATTTTCTTTAACTAAATATTTATAAAGATTCTTATAATATAATTGATAATGATATTGACAAACAAATTTTTGTTTTTATTTAATTTTTCCTTTCCAAAATGAAAGGTCCACATCCCATCTCTATAAATCTGATGAAAATAAAAGTTCATTCTTAAACCATCTTTGGAAAATTACCTTTTGTTTTCTCCCATCTTTCACTATCTTCCTAAATCTCAATAGTGTTAATGATAATCATGGTGTTTAATTCTTGCAAAATTTGATCAAATGTCACTGTCTGGATGAATTTCTCCAACTAATATTTTTTTTTTAATATCAAGTTTTGAGGGAGAATTAATATTTAAAAGTAGTTTCTAGATAAGATTTGTATCTTTCCTTATGTAATTATTATAGTAGTGAGCAAAATCAGAACATATAGTTTGGAAAGTCCTAACATAACTCACAAGATCATCCTTACCATTATAAGTCTCAAGACAAGGTATCTCAATATGTTGTTGGATAACAACATAGAGTAAGGAAAGGGAATTAGCAATGTCACATGTAGGGATGTTGTACTTAGATTGATGAATTGAGCCACTTTTTGTTACAAAGTGGTGCCAGTTTGAACCAAGCTACTAATGGTAGGATTAGGAGATGCAATAGAAGGCATAGACATATTGGACTTACTAGAAAAGTTATAGGAGGCAGAAGGAAAATCTAAGGATGTTGGCGAAGGATTAGAAGCAATGACAAGAGGATTGGACTATGTAAAATGAATGGCATTGTATGAAGGTAATGAAGAGGGTATGGAGGTAGGAGGAACACTTGAAGGAAGTGAAGGGTTAGGAAGACCATTTTCATGTGGTTAGGGTTTTTTGATTATTGTTTCCAGGTTTTAAATTTAAGTTCATGTGGCTATTTATCTTTTAATTTTAATTTTATTCATATTTTAGTTTTTAATATTTTTTCCAAAATAAGATTTAAATTTGATATATGTATGTTTACAATTTAGATTTGTAAGATTTAAATTTAATAATTATATCATTGTATTTAAATATTTTGTTATAATATATAATTAAAATTATATATCGATCTATTCAATTAATCCAAAGTATGAAAATTGTGAGACCTTTTAAGTCAATCAATGTAGCTCAAAATAAGAGTGCAATAATAGGACTAATCCTTCCACACATCTAATCCTAAGAAAGCAATTGAAAAATTGAATGAGAAGAAGATTTTACACAAGTGACTCTCTCAAAAAAAATAGTTCCCATACTTGACTTAAATGCAAACATTGTAAATAAACCCATATTATAAAATCTAATCGATAGAAAATTGATAACACCGGATGTGCAAAAGATTAGATAAAAGGAACAAATGTATATGCCAAATTGATTAACATCCTAAGATCTCGTAGTAAAAATAAATAAAAGATCAAGTATAGCATATTGACTTACTCGATTAAGCATCCTTTTAAATTCAACAATTGTAGTGCAATTATCCTTTGAAGCATTACTATTCCAATCCAGATTTTATAGACTACATCCAAAATAATTTTTATGGAAGCAAAGCTTTTCCTTTGAATCTCATTTTAAAATATCTCTCCTTGTGAATTGATGTTTGAATGGTTATTGAAAATGGTTCCAAACCACCCACTTCCACAACTTTGTATAGTTATTAATTATCAATCTCCATTGATTAAATCATAACTTAATGAAGGTATAATCATATTGGCATTGAGTACCTTTCACAAGAAATTCATTGAGGATAGTGGATAGGTTAACTAAATGAAGATATAAAGTTTCAATAAAATGTTAGATTCCATTAGAGTTGGTCGTTCATTATATATTACCTGGATATATCTTCCTATCGGCATAAAAATTGCACCTTGTTGAGGTGCAATTGCTTGTGAATAACAATGCATTTAAATAGCTAAGTCACATTATTGTTGTCCTTTTAGATGGGGTAACCTCCTAGAGCAATGCATAATATAACATAATTAATTGATAGTCCATTCTTCCCATGCATGTGGAATAAACTTACTTCACAACAAGGTCAAATAGAAATGCATATTTTGATTTGAGAGGGTATATTTACTATTTTTGTCTTTTCTGTTACATTCATTGTCTGCAACCGTCGATACCACTTCTTAGGTGCACAATAACAGTTTGACCAAAGGCAAGAGAGAAATCTAATCTCCAACGATGAAACTGCATGAAGATATAATTATGAAAAATAGACGGGGATGAAACTTTCAGAGATTTGTTTCTTACTTGCACAATAACAGTTTGACCAAAGGCTTGAACTGCCACGGATAAGAAGTGTAGGTGTGAATGCAACTTCTAGGGCTACATATGAGGAGGCATTAGAATTCTTAGCATCCTAAACAAAAAAAACACTAAGTATATTGTAATTTTAACTCTGTTGTCCATTATTATAATTTAAAATTATAATAATAAGATTATATTAGAAAAAAATTTACACCCCTAGTTGGTCTAGTTGGCAACCCAAAATCAAAATTTGAGCCCATTTGGAATTATCTCACATGTTCAAACACAAATTGGTCGAAGGTAGGCAAAACTTGCCATTTCGGTGTATGGGTTGAGACTTGCACGACAACCAAGGCATACATAGGAGTTTTGCCTTGTCTAAAAATTGGAGTGGTCGAATGGCATTTCACCACAATGCCACCCTATCCACAAATACTTCACGTGGCCACCTTAAGCTGCAACATGTTGTATTTCCCATTTTCTCACTTCATTTGTGAAGTGGTTGCAAGAGAAACTTTCATCTACATGCGGGATGCTCGAGATTTTGAGGTAAAGGAGAAGGACGATGATGATGAGTGGTGGTAGGAGATATGGGAACTCATTTACCATCTAGGCTTTGATGGAGGTGACAATAACACTCCTCACTAAGGTCACCTCTCACAATTGGGGCAATGAAATCTATGTTCTTTAATTCTGTTAGCTAGTTTCGCTAACACTAACCTCCACTATTTATTTTTGTCAATGTCTTTGGTTACAAATGAATCTTGTGTGTTTCTTTGTGTTTCTGAACATGATTTATTGTGTTCATTAACACTATAAACCTCAAGAGAATCATATTTCTTGTGTTATAGTGTCACTGCCATGTTCACAGTGAAGGAAACTCAATTTTTATCAATTGCAAGCATCCATGTTCACATTTCGCATCCTACTATGCATATCTATGTTTTACTATTCTCATTTAACAAGTATTATTTCTTTTCATTTCAAATGTTGGGGTTTAAGGATTTAATAAGCGATATGCATTACAGGTTGACTATGATTGTAAATGGGTTGCACTAATGTTGGGGTTTAAGGGTTTAATATGTTATCTGCTACATGATTTAACAAGGATTGTTACCTAAAAACATATTTTGTATTTTATTTGAGCCGACCCTATTGTAATAATTGTAAAAATAAAATAATTCTATGTTTAGTCGGCCTAAAGAGCTAAATTTCTGGAACCTTCTTGGGCGATGGAAATTACCTATATAAGGAAGGCCCATAGTGTTGTCTTAGGTCGTTTGGAGCAGTTCAGAGTAGTCTGGGTAATAATTCGAGGCTTTTTTCCTCAGAATATTGTAAGGAAAATGCCCATGTGGCTTTGCACATTGTAATTGTAAAAAATTGTAATTCCACATTTGTAGAGATAATAAGAAGCCCATTTTCTATTCTTGCAATTTGTTGTTATTTCTCTGTTTTTGTTATGTGTTTGTGGTATTAAGGGGAGAAACCTTCATCAAGTGGTATTAGAGAGGGAGTTCCTAAGTGTGTAAATAGATTGCTGACTATGAGGTAGTTTGCACTAGGATCGTGGGTTAGGGTTTCTGTGTAAATAGATCATCGACTGTGAGGCAGTTTGCACCAGAATTATGGTTAGGGTTTCAGTGATATGCATGAAAATGCCTCCATAAAGGGAACGTGGCAGAAGAGATGGTGTTGTAACACCTAAGTTTAGAGAGCTCTAGAGAGAAGTGCAGGCATTACAAGAAGATATTTGTAGAGGAATGAATATTAATGTCAGAGATGAAAGTGAGGATGAAGCCAAAGAAGGAAATGTTGATTAAGAAGTAGAAGTCAAAGTTTTGAATCAAGAGGAAGAAAGGATTTTCCGAGCCATTTCCTATTGGCAATTTGGCTAATGTGGATGCATAGATGTTTTCATTATGGAAACATATGATCTCTATTGAGAGCGCAGAATCTGGAATGCAAGTATGGCAAGTTGAAGGAAGAAATTGTCTAAGTATGGATACAGTGATCCTGACAGAGCACTAGATGAAGATTTAGTTGGCAACGTCCACTGGAGCAATATTTTTGTTTGCGTAGTTAACTAAAGCTTCTAAAAAGTATGAGGATACCCCATCTCAGTGCGCATAAAGTTTGGAGTAGTACGGACAAAGTTATTCAAAGTTTACCGAAGATAGTTTTTGCAAACAGAACAGTTTTGGAGACAGTATTAGCGAAAGAGTTAAGGGATTATTTTTACTTGTCAAAATAATGACTTAACATTATGAAGGGATGACATCCTAGATGTTTACTCTTGGATAAAGATTTTGGAACCCGACCATGTAAATTTATTAGCTCTAATAACTCATATATTAGGCATACTTGAAATGTAATGAAAGATATATATGTTATGTGTAAAAAGAAAGAAAAGATAACTTGTGATAGTTGTATATTGTGATAGCAACAAAGGCTATTGATATGAAGTTGTAAGCAGTACCATATTACAGTCAGAAACATTTTGTATTACCTATTTGGGCAGTGAGCTCAGTTGGTGATCAAGTTTTGTTATCTAACTCCTAACAGGGTTAAGGCTTCTAACAAGGCCTAAAGTCCTTTAACCAGGACAGATCTACTATATATTGTAAATTGACTCCTAACAGGGTCCAATATCCCTAACAGGATACTTTTGATTAGTGATCTTTGTGGGTACCTTCCCCACTGGGGTTTTCCCTTGGCCAGGGTTTCCTCGAGAACATATCATGTGTTATGAGTTCTTTCTATTTACTGCTATGTTTGTTAATCAACTTGATAATCTTTGTATGCACTAAAGTAATTTGTTATATCCATAAGTGGGGAAAAGAAAAAGATTGTGAAATATTGATTCACCCCCCCCTCTCAGTATTTCCTATTTCTAACAATTGGTATTGGAGCGCAGTTACTCAGAGAAGGAACATTCAAGGAAAGCTTAGCAGCTTGAGTAAGATCTCTATGGATATGGATCAACTTCAGAAGAATCTTGAAGAAGCTCTTGAACAGATTGATATGCTTACTGATGAAAGAAACTCCTTAAGAAGAAAATATGAAGATGCAAAGAATGCTATTGACAAATTAAAAGGTAAGATTGAAGATCTAAAATCTGAAAAGAAATTTGATATGCTTGTTGAAGATTGTGATGAATTAGAAAAAGAAAATGAGATCCTTAAGCATGAGTTGAAGATAGTAAATCTAAAGCTTAGTATGAAAGATGGAAATTTGAGATCTGATAATGAAAAATTGAAAATTGAGAATGAAGATCTGAGGTCAAGACTTGAAAAGGAAACATCTGAATCTGAAAAAGTAAAAGTGCAGTATGTGGAACCTGAGAAGTATAGTAAAAATTGTGAAAGGTGAATTAACTCAATCTAAACAACAACTTGAAAGGCTATATTCAAATAGTGATAAGACTGGAAAACAAATTTCTTTTGAAGAACCATTCTTTGATAGGACTGGATTTGGATTTAGTATGTTTAGAACAATCCATGAAATTAAGAAGCCAGATCTGAAGACATCTAAAAGTGTGGAGGAAATAGATGAGAACACATTGGAAGATCCACCTAAAGAAGAACCACCTAGAGAGAAAGAAGAATCAAAGCAAGAAGAATCAAAATAGGAAGAATCATCTAAAGGAATGCAAAGAGAATTCAAAGGTAGATGTTTTGCTTGTAATACTATTGGGCACATGAAGAGAGATTGCACAAGTAAGAAATTTAAACCTCTTAATGGACATTGTTATAATTGTCATAGTTTTGGACACAGAGCTAATGAATGTAGAAGACCTAAAGTAATTGTGAATAATTATGATAGAATGATTGGGAATACTAACAATGCAGATAAGAAATCTATTGAAGAAATGAATCAAAGAAAAGTGGTAGTATGTTTTAGATGCAACAAAGTAGGACATATTGCTAGAAATTGCAGGTCACAGATTAACCAGCAAGGACAGAGATTTGGAAACAATGGAATCATTTGTCAGCTATGCAACAAGTTTGGACACTTAGCAAGATTTTGCAGAATGAACAATGGAGGTTATCATCATAACCCTAACCCTAGGAACAATGCAAGAAGGAATGAAAATGCAGGAAACAAAGAGAAAGGTTGCTGTCGCAATAAAGATGAAGTAAAATTTGATAAAGGCATAGATCAAGGAGGTATAGTGAGCACTGAAAGTAGTCAAGAAGGTAATGTAACTAATGGTAAGGATGAATCTTTACCTGACCCTTCTTTAAGTACTTAAATTATGTAAGTTTCTGTAGTTTAGGACTTATGATTAGTATAGATTAGGAATTTGAATGAGTTAAGTTTTGCACAGTTAGATATAGGTTTATTATCTTGTACTAATGCTATGGTTAAGTGCACAAAAGAAAATATTGTGTTTTGTGAGGTCGCAGAAAGTTTTATGGTTGCAGGTTTGCAGAATCAGCTTTTTGAGGTTTTAGCGGCAAAATGAATGAATGCGATGTCAGATCAAGTTAATGTGAAGTGTTATAAGGTTGAAATTGAAGTTATCACAATTAAAAAGCAATTGAAAAGAGATTTGAAAGAAGAAAAAGTGAGTTGAGGATGATTTGAAGAAGTTTGGAAGTAGTTTGCAGCGATGATCATACTAAAACCCTAGATTTGCAAAGTTGAGGTATTTTTTGATCTTTAATTAGTTGATAAGATGGATATTTCTATGGTTCATAATGTTAAGGATAAGAATAGACCTAATATTAAGAAAGAACCAATAGAACCAACTGAAATTGATAACAGTCTAGCACTATCATCCGTACCAGACGGAGTATTGCACATTGAGAATGTTAAAGGATATTTAGGTTGCAAGTTTGAAATTTTGGAAGATGCAAATTTTAGTGATGATTATAGGAAATTGTACAATCAAGACATGTCAATTAAACCAGCTTATGGGCACCTAGAGAACAATGAAATTATCAAATATTCCATGAAGTATGAATTTAATGATGAGGAATGTACCAAGATAATTTTAAGTAGAATCCACAATGGGAAATTCTAGATGGAGGATAGAGTTATTGATATAACTGCCGACCTAATTCATGATGTTACTGGATTATCTAAAGTTGGAGAGATTCCACTGAATGAAAAGAACATGAGAAAGATTTTTTTAGACAACACTGGATCTAGTTATAATGGTAGAGGAATTGTGATAAGTAAGATTAAGCAAGATGATGTTAGGTACCTTTGCAAGATCCTAACAACTAAATTCTGTGGTAGTTCAAGGGAAGATGACATGGCTGCAGGAATGGTTCATGTAGCTTATCTTATGTGTATTGAAAAGAGACAAGTAGACCTATGTGATATTTTGAAAATTCAGTTATTTGAGAACTTAGAAAAGATTAAGAAGGCTAAGTACACATACTTTAGGTTTTCATCTGTGATAACCTATATGTTTTTCCATATTTTGAGAAGATTTCCTTACATAGTTGATTGGAGCGACAATGTGAGCACAATGGAAAGAATAAACTCAATCTACATGAAGCACCTTTTTGATAAAGTTAATGACAGTGTGAAGCTTGTATTGAAGACTTTTTAGAATATTGTTAAGAACAAATCAAGGATTCCTCAATCCTTAGTTGAAAAGCATAAAGATGACATTTGTTTTATGGTAGACATTGATTTCACCTACATTGAAGTAGTTGAGCCTAGAATGGAATTCATAGACCCTCTTGGCTATGAAATATCTGAAGTAGAAACAGTAGGATATGTGAATAGATTGTTAAAGTGTGAGTTGGATGGTCATGCAAATAGGTTTGGAACCTATGAAGAGAATTTCAACTTTGTAATAAGTTTGAGAGAAAAGAAGAAATATAGTAAGAGAGTTGAATCTACTATGAAGAAAATATTGAAAGAATCAGGTATGTCAAGTCATGAGTTTGACATAGCTAAGAAGACTGCAGAAGCCTTGAAGGAAAGTGAAAATCTTGTAATTTCACCTGAGACATCTAGTGCAGCTCCTGTTGATCCTATTGCAGTAAAGGTAAAAGTTGAAGTACCTGAAAAAGATGGAGATAAATCTTTTTCTCCTATTCCTAGAAAAAGAGTAAAAGTGAGTGCAACAGGACCCGGCAAGAGACAAAAAGTAATTGTACCACCTGTACCTAGAAATGTAGTAGTAATTAAAGATGATGATGTAGTTTCAATCAAGAAGAAAACTTGGAAACCAAGAATTGAAAGATTTAATGAATATATATTGAAGCATGGAGAATTCACTAAGTTGATTAAATTCTATGATATATATGGATCATTTGACAGATTGAATTTTTGAAAATGCAATGATTACACATATGATTGTGATAGATAAGAAACTTAGCACTATTCATGGTAAGATCCCAGAAGATTTGTATAACAGACTTGTGAATAGAAAACAAAGAGCACAAGAAGAGGACATAAAGATGAGAGAACATGTAATTAGACAGTTCTATGAAGTTGAGGATGAAGATCATTTGAAGAGATTCTTGAAGTCTCTTGGAACTTTATTGAGAACTAAGAGAAGAACAATCCTTATAATGGGAGGCAAAAAGGAGGAAGTACAGAAAGAGACAGAGAAAGCAGTAATGCAAGTTCTTGTAGATATAGTTGTAGAAAAGCATGTTGAATCAGACCCTCAGCAAAAGCAATCAGAGGAACCGCATGCAGAGGAAGTTGGTAGTGAAGAAGTTCCATCTTCTTCACATATCAATATTGGAAAAGAATCAATGGACATTGAAGGAACCAAAGTGACACTAGAGTTAGATGATGTAGTATTTCATGATCTAGGAAACATTGTTGACAATTTGGCTTTAGAAGAGCAAGAGAAGATTACAGAATCAGAAAAGGATATAGAGACAGTGGAAGCACCAGCAGTATCAGAATTAGTTCTAGCAGTACAGACAGTTAAAGGTAAACAAATTTTGACAAAGGTCACTACCCCTAGTGCACCTGACAGTAAGAAGAGACAAATTGGTTCAATTTTTGAAGACCTTGGAAAAGAAGTTGAAGATGATGATCAGCTTGAGTTCATCACATCTCTTAATAAAATTATTGGAAAGAATAAGAAGGTGAAGGATCTTGAAGGAAAAGTTAGAGTTTTGACAGAGAAACTTGAGAGTGTGATCAACACTAAGGTATCTGAATCAGATCCACTTGAGAAAGCTAAAATAGTAATAAACTCTTTTGACTCTGAATTTTCTAACTTAAAGGATATTGCTAGAATAAAAGTTCAGGAAGACTTTGAAGCAGAAATGCAACAAAATTTAAGTCTAAATATTCAAAGTGATATTGGTAGTTTGGATGTATGCATAAAGAATTTGAGGAAAAATTTTGAGACTGGAAAGAGTTTGTATATACAATGCACAAAATAAAAAATCCTAACAGCTAAAGAAGATAAGAAGATCAGAGAGAAGATAGATGCAATTACAGCTGAAACAAACACCTTGTCAAGCCCAAATGTAAAGATAAGTTCTGTAGAGAAGAACATAAGGAAGTTAAAAGATGAAATCAGAATGTTAGCAGAGGAGAAGAATAGAAAGATGCTCAGGATTAACATCTTGAGAGAGCACATCTCAATCAAGACCTCAATTGTTGAATACCAAATTGAGCAGTGTCTTTCAGCAAAGACATCTTTTGAGAAGTTTAGCTTCAATTACCTGCAAGCTTGTCAGACAACAACATACGGATTGAGTACTCTACTCAAGGTTGCTGAATCCATCAGGAAGGTATGGGAGAAAGATTTTGAATCATGGAAGTCAGAGTTTGGTGACTGTGTTGCAAGCCTATCGGCTTTGCAATAGTTGATAACAAGGTATAAAGTTTTTTTTTGAAATTTTTGTACACCCTATCTTTGTCATTGTTGTCAAAGGGGGAGAGATAGCAGAAAATTGAATATATGTTGAGGAAGGATACTCATAGGGGGAGATATTCTATGGAGTACAATATTGTATATGTGTTGTATAACTTTTGGCCACAATTTTGTGCAAATACTTTGAAGTTTTGTTTGCACACTTAGCCAATTTTCCCATATGTTGCCACCAATGACAAAGGGGGAGATTGTTGGAAATTTGGCTAATGTGGATGCATAGATGTTGTCATTATGGAAACATATGATCTCTATTAAGAGTGTAGAATCTGGAATGCAAGTATGGCAAGTTGAAGGAAGAAATTGTCTAAGTATGGATACAGTGATCCTGACAGAGCACCCGATGAAGATTTAGTTGGCGACGTCCACTGGAGAAATATTTTTGTTTGTACAGTTAACTAAAGCTTCTAAAGAGTATGAGGATACCCCATCTTAGTGTGCATAAAAATTGGATTAGTACGGAAAAAGTTATTCAAAGTTTACCGAAGATAGTTTTTGCAGACAGAACAGTTTTGGAGACAGTATTAGCGAAAGAGTTAAGAGATTATTTTTACTTGTCAAAATAATGACTTAACATTATGAAGGGATGACATCCTAGATGTTTAATCTTGGATAAATATTTTGGAAGCTGACCATGTAAAGTTATTAGCTCTAATAAATCATATATTAGGCATACTTGAAATGTAACGAAAGATACATATGTTATGTGTAAAAAGAAAGAAAAGATAACTTGCGATAGTTGTATATTGTGATAGCAGCAAAGGCTATTGATGCGAAGTTGTAAGCAGTACCATATTACAGTCAGAAACATTTTGTATTACTTGTTTGGGTAGTGAGCTCAGCTGGTGATCAAGTTTTGTAATCTAACTCCTAACAGGGTTAAGGCTTCTAACAAGGCCTAAAGTCCTTTAACTAGGACAGATCTACTATATATTGTAAATTGACTCCTAACAGGGTCCAATATCCCTAACAAGATACTTTTGATTAGTGATCTTTGTGGGTACCATCCCCACCAGGGTTTTCCCTTGGCCAGGGTTTCCTCGAGAACATATCATGTGTTATGATTTCTTTCTATTTACTGCTATGTTTGTTAATCAGCTTGATAATCTTTGTATGCACTAAAGTAATCTGTTATATCCATAAGTGGAAAAAAGAAAAAGTTTTTGAAATACTGATTCACCCCCCCTCTCATTATTTCCTATTTCTAACATTTCCAAGATCGAGAAAAGACCTAAGATCGAGGTTCCTACATTTTTAGGGAATCTCAACCCAGAGGAACTGATCGACCAAATCAATGAATGTGAAGAATATTTTGAGTATGAAGATATTGAGGATCCTGATAGGGTCAAGTTTGTGAAGGCCAAATTGAAGGGTCATGCAAAGATCTGGTGGCAAGAGATTCAATTGGAGTGAAATAGAAGAGGAAAAGATAAAATCACAAGATGGGATTGGATGGTGGATAAATTGAAGTGACAATTCATTCCTGTTGATTATGAGCTTGACCTATTGAAGAAAATGGAAAGTTTGAAGCAAGCAGGAAGATCTGTTCAGGAGTATACAAAGGAGTTCTATCGAATCCTCATCAGAACAGGCCATGCAGAAGCTGATAAGGAGAAAGTTTCTTGTTACCTTAATGGGTTGAGGTCGAGCATTCATGAGGAGTTGAATCTGATTCGAATGAACAGTATTGAAGAGGCATACCAGTTTTCCCTAAAAGTAGAGGAAAAGTTGAATAAGAAATTTGAAAGCAGACAAAGCAGAAGAGGTCATGGTGGATGATCTGGTGGATGGTCTTATGGAGGCCGAAATGAATATTCGAAAAAGAAGGATGAGCTTAGTAGCAGTCAGAATCGGCAAGGTAAAAATTCCAATCATTTCCAAGATTAGAATAATAGAGATCAAAGAGGAAGAGGAAGAGGAGGCTTCCATGGAACATGTTTTCATTGTGGAGAAGGTCATAGGGCCTTTGAATGTCCTCAACACCAAGGAAGGATAGATAGGAGAACTGAAGGATAGGGTAGAGTTGCACATATAGATAAAGATACTAGATCATCACATTCTAAAGATGTTGAAAGAGGAGAAATGATAATTAACATAAGAGTCTTGTCAAGTGGTGAGAATGAACCTGAGCAAAAGAGGAGTCTGTTTCACACCAGGTGCAAGTGTGAGGATAAGTGTTGTGATGTGATTATCGATAGCGGAAGCACTGACAATCTGGTGTTAGAAGAGATTGTGACAAAGTTGAAGCTCAAGAGATAGAAACACCCACATCCATATCAGATTGCCTGGGTGCAGGATGACCACAAGGTCATGGTTAATGAACAGTGCCTAGTGAAAGTCAAGATTGGCATGTACCATGAGGGTATGTGCAAGATCATGAGGGGCCAAAAAGTGGCGATGTGAAAAATATTCACTTTTCACTCATCCAAAAGTGCATGAAAGTGCTTGTTGACTTTTTAGTAGGCCTAGGTGTCAGTACACTTGGGCAAACCTGGCACCAAAGCACAAGCCTAATCAGGTACCCGTTATCATATCGGGTACCCGATAACTGTGGCATAAATCCGAAACCTGCAAGCCTTTTTCTTCATTTCCTTATGCAATTTTCTTCAAGTTTCTTTCCACGATTTTCAGATACTTGATATATTTTTGGATACCTGATATTGGAAACAACAAATTCGATTCTGAGCATATTCGGTAAGTAGTTATTTATATATTTTTTATTAATTTATTTCATTTTCATGCTAAATGTAGCATTTTTTTTTAAATAGGGTTTTGTATTTATATTTGTAATAATACATGAAATTAGATTGAAATTTAGATTTTTTTAATTTAATTAGGCATGGCTGACAAGAATGAAGAAAATAACCCTCCCGCACCAAATAATGATCCCCAAAACCATCCCCCACTTCAAAACCCTCCATCTTTACAAGATTTTATACAAGAAAATTTGAACACAATACGGGGTTTCCAAAACACGTATCAAAATATACCTACATTAGGTCCCATGCTTGCCACACTAAATACAATTGTTAGAAATATTGACACACTAACGCGGCAACATAATGCTGCTCTTCATTATCATGATGATATGCACGCCCAATTTGATGACGGGCTTGACCATGATGGGATTGCAACCCTTAATATAAGTAAGGAAGATATAGCCGCCCTTTTTGTCAATCCTAAAACCTGAATACTAGTTGACCCAAAAAAGCTCAAATTATCAATAAAATGGTGCACAAATGAAGCAATGCGCACAAACTTTTGGGATTGCTGGTGGATGGTTTTTGATAAACCACCCTATAGCAATTTGGAGGTTCCATTTTATTTCCTTAAAAAATTGTATGCTGAGTTTGTGCTTGGTCACCATGTTGATTATTGGAGTATGAGGCCCAACATGGGCATAGGCAGAGGAGCTCCTCAGACTAGGCCATCTTCCCAGCGCTGAAAGACCACTACCTTTGTCCCCCCCACTGATGTCGCACCCCCTCCTCCAGTGCAACATCTTGATATCATTGCAGAGGCTGCCTCATAGACTATTAGGGCCATTTATTTACTGAGTGATCAGTTCATCACACAGACCAGGTCAGTGTTACCTCCTATGGATGCTGTTGGTGCATTGACATCTCATCGGAGTTCACATGTATGCGAGCCCCATATGTGCATTATGTGCAGGCATATGTGCCTCAAACCGCTTACTGATTCTAATACATATCATTTTCATGATATTGATGAGGAGGATACAGGAGTTGCAGCTGTGGAGGCTGCAACACATCATGGAGCATCTACATCTCATGAGAGTGCTCAAGAGGTGCACATAGAGCCATTGACTTCTGTTGATACAGTAAGAGTAAACATTATAATTAAATTTGTCACATGAATTATTTAATTTAAAAATAATTTATTTATTTAGATTAGTTTTAATGATTGCATGCACTTATGTATATATATTTTTTCCATTTATGTTCAGTTGATGACACAAGAGGAGGTGAGACAGGTGGATGAGTCCACACTTTGGGCCATTTCATTTGGCTTTGATGACTATACGGTATATTATAAATTATGTACCCATTAGTTTTTTTTTATATCATTTGGTGTACATGCTTAAATCTCTATCAATTAGAGCAATAAAATTCATACATTTACTAATATATATTGTCATCTTATTGTGTTCTTGTAGGCTACAGCCGATGTTAGTGGGGGGCATGAGGGGGTTCCTTCATCAGGTGTCGACAAAGGAAAGGTAGTTATGTTTAAGATTAATTATGCATGCATATGTATGCCACTTGTGTGTAGTAATAAATATTTTACTTGCACTTTATTGTATAGGGTGTGGCTATTGATGATGTCCCGACACCGGTTCGGCAGCGTAGGGTTACAAGCGTCTCGATTCAGAGTGATAGCCCGATTGTACGTAGACTTTTACATATTGTTATTTGTATTTTATAACCAGGGTTGCTATGATGAAGTACATTGATATATAATTGACAATATTTTTACTCTCATAGGTTACTCCGACTGTGAGGGAGGGCCCACAAGAATCTTTCATTTCTTTGTTGACCCAGCCCACTATTCCAGAGGAGGGATCACCAAATGTAAGTTTTAATTTTAGTTCAATCAATTTGTAATTTTATTAGGCTATCATCCTATTTTGTAGATTTATTACTCTATGTTGCACCACTCTACTAATCTCATTATTGCAAATATATATTTATAGGTCAGAGTTGGTATTGTTGGCATGGTCCCTTTGCTACCTAGGACTTATGCTAGGACACCTGCTCATGGTAGGTGGTCGAGAGACCAGGTACAAATATTTGTATTCAGTTATAATTTTAATTAAATTAGTGTTTCAAAATTATGAATTTTATATATATATATATATATATATATATATATATATATATATATATATATATATGTACAAATCATATAAAGTAAGCAATCTAACTTTGGTTTGAACTCATTTTTTATGTAGGATCAATCAAAGCCCAACACTTCTTCAAAGAGGCTACATTTCGATGATCCCCCTATAGCATAGGATGCAGTTTTAGTTTTGTGGTCATTTAGAGATGACACTTGGCACATTTTGAGATGGCATATATGCCACATTGTACACCTTAAAACATTGATTTTGTAGACATTTTGAAATGGCATGTGCCATATTTGTATATGGACATACTTTTGATACATTTGATACATATATAGAACATGTTCATTTATATGTTATATTTGTGTCATCTTTTGTATATACATATTTATTATTCATGTTTATGGAATTGAATGGTGAAGTTATATCTTGACTATGATTATCATTATGATTTAAATTATATCTTGTTGAAGTTACATTTGTTTTCCTTTACTCTGGAATACCCTGTTCATGGAGCTTATTATATTTGAGGTTTAACTTCTTGTTGGGGAATAGATTTGTCTTCCAAAGAAATGCTTACAAAATGACCCTTAAAGCCCAAACAAAAGACTCAACCAACACCAACAGTTGGGTCACTTCGCTATTGAGAAGCGTAAGCACCCTCTAAATTATCTGGGTACAGCTCCTCATGTAGGATTTACAATGAATCAACTAAACTATAAATGATAATGCTTTTAACCTAAAAGCAATAAAGGCTTACAAACATCTATTCGTAAACATGAGATAGATGTGAAGGGACTAATTTACTAAAAAGAAAAGGACAGTAAACGCTAAAAATTTCATTTGCCTAAAAAATGCATTATAGAAAGAAACTAAGAGAGAAAGACCACAGATGATCATGTTGATGATCAGATGTAACACATATGCATTCAAAAGAAACCAATATCATTCAAAGATGAATATCAATTAGAAAGTGAGCATCTAAAATCAAAGTTTTAATATGATGACATATCCTTCTTTGAACACAGGAAAACAACAAAGATTCTATTGTTCTTGTACATTAATCATTATCTGAAAATAAAATCCCTCTTTCCCTACATTACAATAAAAATCCTAATATATCCCTCCCCTGACACAAAGTCTCTCGGGTCAGGCAGAATCCAGAACCCCCAAAATCTCCTCTACTAGCCTTACTTATTTTCCCCTTTCGGTCAGTTTCTTTCGTGTTATAATAACTAATTCTTGAGGACGTGTCTATCCACATCTTCTTTCTTGAATACATTAAAGTCTCCCTTTGTGAGTTCCTTAGTAATATTTTGTTATGAAAGTCCATGTTACTTGGTGCTCTACATCTTTCAAAATGGATCTATTCCTATAGAATAGTGCCATCTGGATCTTATTGCAACACAAGTGTTAATGCCTCTGTGTTTTGATTGGATGCTTGGTGCTATAACTAGAGCGTGTCATTTCTAGCTCTCCACACACATACTGCTTCATGCAAGTGACACCAAGAAACATTTTGTTGAAGCCATCATACATATGTATTTTGGGATTCAATTGCGAGCACGTCCTCCTCAATTTTCCCACCCTGTGAACCTGAACCCAACATCTCTGAATCATGACTGATGTCAACACAAAGAACTGCATTATCATGCATCATGAAGGCATCATCAGCTTGGTATTGAAAATTTCTCTTAAGTTTCCCATTGATATAGTACCAGACCTCTATGAATCCAACAACCGAGCATGAAACAAGGTTCTATCCATTAGGGAAGATGTCGGGTCCTCCTTGACATTCAGTGTTGGGGCATTCTCAGGAAATGATAATGTCTTAATATTGAAATTGCGTTATAGATTATCATGTTCTCTAATGCCAATACTGTCGATGTGCAAAACCAATTCTCATTGTCATTGACCAGTCTAACCTGAAAAAGCTTTGGAAACTTCATTTTTGGATACCTTTTACTAGTTCTACTGCTCCTATCTATAATTCCATATGCCATGCTCTACTTGCGGGCATTCTATCAAACAATTTACATATACTGTCTATGCTTCCAAGTCACAATTTTTATGGGACTCGATAGTTAAAATTATAACCAACCCCGAAGATGATGGCATGTCCTTGGATAGATAGTGGCATTGATAGCCTCTCCAAACTTTTTAGTCTACCTTCATAACCATACCAAATAGGACAATGTCTGCTCAGAAAAATTTCTACTAATCCACGAGCCCAATGTAGAACTTGATTAAGCTGATCTAAAAGGTTAATTGGAGAAGACCCCATGAAAGTTGGCCTAGGGGGCACACAATATATAGAATGCCATCCATGACAATGTGTTTTGAAACCAGTCAAATGTCCTTTGTAACTGAACCATATATCCACCCAACCTCTTTGTAGATAGGAAGAATTGTATCGAGGAGAAAGAGGAGATCAAATATTTTGACAACTCCCTTTGCAGGCTTGGATAACAACAAGTATGTCAATGGTCCTACAATAATAGGCATAGTCTTAATAACAAACTGGATTAATGTATTGTAAAATATTTCACTTTCATTGTGACGAGGAAATAGGGTATCATGACTTCCTTCGTACTTCGTTGGCTAATTTCATTTATTTCCTCCATCTCAAACAATTGCAGAATGGAATGAGGTTGTCACTGGTGTTTACCCAGCCAACTGAAGCTGATGGAGTAGATGATTTGATGCCAAGTTAGATGGTTTGAAAGATACGTTGCTAAGCCACTTTCAACTAACCCTCACTGCAAGTTTTGGCATCAACCAAGATCGCCTTGCCAAAAGCAAATGAAGTTGAATCGCCCAAAAATAAGAGAGGTTATTGTAGAACTCAAAAACATGATCTTGTAGCACCTAACGGTTTGTCGATACCTCTCACAAGGTCTGATATACAAGCCCCAGAAGATCATTTCCCAATCGTGCTTAGTGCACCTTGGGGTCACTTGGGTCGAGCATGGTCGTGAGCATTCTGGTGACTCTATGGGTAGAATGGGGTTGTCACTAGCATTTACCTGACCAACCGAAGCTATTGGAGTAGACGGTTCAATGCCAAGTTGGACGGGTTGAAAGATATGCTACTGAGCCACTTTCAACAGACCCTCACTACAAGTTTTGGCATCGACTGAGATTGCCTTGCCAAATGCAAATGAAGTCAAATCACCCAAAACTAAGAGAGGTTATTATAGACCTCAAAAACATGATCCCGTAACACCTGACAATTTTTTGATACTTCTCATGACATATGAGATATGAGCCCCAGAAGATCACTGCCCAATCATGCTTAGTGCACCTTGGGGTCCCTTGGGTCGAGCATTGTCGCAAGCATTTTGGTGACTCTGTGGGTAGAACAGGGTTGTCACTAGTGTTTACCCGACCAACCGGAGCTGATGGAGTAGACGGTTTGATGCTAGGTTGGATGGTTTGAAAGATACGCTACTGAGCCACTTTCAACTGACCCTCACTGAAAGTTTTGGCATCGACTAAGATCACCTTGCCAAATGAAAACAAAGTCAAATCACCCAAAATTGAGAGATATTATTGTAGACCTCAAAAACATGATTCTGTGGCACTTGACAATTTGTTGATACCTCTCACGAGGTCCAAGATACGAGCCCTGGAAGATCGCTTCCCAATCGTGCTTAGTGCACCTTGGGGTCACTTGGGTCAAGCGTGGTCGCGAGCATTTTGGTGACTCTGTGGGTAGAACAGGGTTGTCACTAGCATTTACCTAGCCAACCGGAGCTAATGGAGTAGATGGTTTGATGCCAAGTCAGACAGTTTGAAACATACACTGCTGAGCCACTTTCAACTGACCCTCACTGCAAGTTTTTGCATTGACTAAGATCACCTTGCCAAATGTAAACGAAGTCAAATTGCCCAAAACTGAGAGAGGTTATTATAGACCTCAAAAAAATAATCCTGTAGCACCTAATGGTTTTTTGATACCTCTCATGAGGTTTGAGATACAAGCAATGGAAGATCTCTGCCCAATCGTGCTTAGTGCACCTTGGGGACACTTGGGTCGAGCGTGGTCGTGAGTGTTCCGGTGACTCTGTGGGTAGAACGGGGTTTTCACTCACATTTAACCTGCCAACTAGAGCTGATGGAGTAGATGGTTTGATGCCAGGTTGGACGGTTTGAAAGATACGCTGCTGAGCCACTTTGAACTGACCCTCACTGCAAGTTTTGGCATCGACTGAGATCGCCTTGCCAAATGCCAACGAAGTCAAATTGCCCAAAACTGAGAGAGGTTATTCTAGACCTTGAAAACATGATCCCATAGGACTTAATGGTTTGTTGATACCTCTCATGAGGTCCAAGATATGAGCCCTAGAAGATTGCTTCCCAATCATGCTTAGTGAACCTTGGGGTCACTTGGGTCAAGCGTGGTCGCGAGTGTTCTAGTGACTCTATGGGAAGAATGGGGTTGTCACTGGCATTTACTTGGCCAACCAGAGTTGATGGAGTAGATGGTTTGATGCTAGGTTAGACAATTTGAAAGATACGCTGCTGAGCCACTTTCAACTGACCCTCACTACAAGTTTTGGCATCGACTGAGATCACCTTGCCAAATGCAAATGAAGTCGAATCACCCAAAACTGAGAGAGGTTATTGTAGACCTCAAAAACATGATCTCTTAGCACCTAATAGTTTGTTGATACCTATCATGAGGTCTGAGATATGAGCCACGGAAGATCGCTGCCCAATCATGCTTAATGCACCTTGGGGTCACTTGGATCGAGCATGGTCGCGAGTGTTCCGATGGCTCTATGGGTAGAATAGGGTTGTCATTAGCATTTACCCAGCCAACTGGAGCTGATGGAGTAGATGGTTTGATGTCAGGTCAGACGGTTTGAAAGAAATGCTGCTGAGCCACTTTTAACTGACCCTCATTCCAAGTTTTGGCATCGACTGAGATCACCTTGCTAAATGCAAATGAAGTTGAATCACCCAAAACTAAGAGAGGTTATTGTAGACCTCAAAAACATGATCCTGTAGCACCTAATGGTTTGTCAATACCTATCATGAGGTCTGAGATATGAGCCATGGAAGATCGATGATGGTTTGAAAGATACGTTGCTGAGCCGCTTTCAACTAACTGTTAGTGGTATGTTTGAAATTTGAACTATGAAATTAATCATGATTAAGCTTGTGAAATTTGAATAGTGGAGCTTATTATGTTTGAGGTTTAACTTTTATAGACTATTTGAAATGATAAAAAATAATATCCTTAAAGCATTAGAAACAACAATCAAACATGTAAGAATTCAAACCATGCAAATGACATAAGTATATGAAATGTAAGATACCTTCTTGGCACTATTGGCCACCCATACATAATTTTGGTCATAAGTCCTTATGAAGAGTCTTAGGACATTTAACTTTTAAATTAAATTGATTGTTACAAATTGCCATTATAGGCTTCAAAAGATCTCAATTAATCATTAAGGATCCTTTTGTCCTTCTATCTTTGCTTGGATCCATGGTGACCGTACGCATCTTCATAGGTGCTCCTACACAAGTTACAATCCACATACAAAACCAAGTTTATTGACTCAAAATAAAATCTAAGAAAGGTCAAATTAATGTATTGAAATTAAGCTTAATGAACTTAGAAACCAATGCACTAAGTTAACTTATTACCTAGTCAAGTGTTCCTAAAGGGTCATCTCTTTGCTTTAGGGTCTCCAATAGTGCTTCATGATCAGCAGTAGTAATAGTCCAAAGTTCTTTTGTCTTTGGTCTTCCTTGATGCTTTGACAACTTGACATTTGTTGCTATAACAAGGTGTGAATACATGAGAATAGTTTTGTGCTTCTCATAGTCTTCAAATGCGGCTTAAGACACACTTGAGCACTCTAATGTGTCAAAAGGGGTCATGGGGACTCCCTAGGGGTCCTAAAGCGTGATAAGGTGTACTGGGACCCCTAGGGAGTCTCCGTGACCCTTTTTGACACATTGGAACACTCAAGTGTGTCCGAAGGGGTCCTAAGACCCCTTAAGACACACTTGAGCCCTTTTGACAGATTGGAATGCTCAAGTGTGTCTTAAGGGGTCCTAAGACCCCTTAAGACACACTTGAGCATTCCAGTGTGTCAAAAAGGGTCACGGGGACTCCCTAGGGGTCCTAACGGTGATAAGGCATACTAGGACCCCTAGGGAGTCCCTGTGACCCCTTTTGACACATTGAAATGCTCAAGTGTGTCTTAAGGGGTCCTATGACCCCTTAATACACACTTGAGCATTCTAATGTGTCAAAAGGGGTCATGGGGACTCCCTAGGGGTCCTAACGCATGATAAGGCATACTAGGACCCCTAGGGAGTCCTCGTGACCCCTTTTGACACATTGGAATGCTCAAGTGTGTCTTAAGGGGTCCTACAACCCCTTAAGACACACTTGAGCATTCCAATGTGTCAAAAGGGGTCACGGGGACTCCCTAGGGGTCCTAATGCATGATAAGGTGTACTAGGACAGCCAGGGAGTCCCCATGACCCCTTTTGACACATTGGAATGCTCAAGTGTGTTCACACGTTAGGACCCCTAGGGACTCCCTTAAGACCCCTCAAGACACACTTGAGCATTTCAATGTGTCAAAAGGGGTCACAGGGACTCCCTAGGTGTCCTAGTATGCCTTATCACACGTTAGGACCCCTAGGGAGTCCCCGTGACCCCTTTTGACACATTGGAATGCTCAAGTGTGTCTTAAGGGGTCCTATGACCCCTTAAGACACACTTGAGCATTCCAATGTGTCAAAAGGGGTCACGGGGACTCCCTAGGGGTCCTAACGTGTGATAAGGCATACTAGGACACCTAGGGAGTCCCTGTGACCCCTTTTGACACATTGAAATGCTCAAGTGTGTCTTAAGGGGTCCTATGACCCCTTAAGACACACTTGAGTGTTCCAATGTGTCAAAAGGGGCCATGGGGACTCCCTAGTGGTCCTAACATGTGATAAGGCGTACTAGGACCCCTAGGGAGTCCCCGTGACCCCTTTCGACACATTAGAACACTCAAGTGTGTCTTAAGGGGTCTTAGGACCCCTTAAGACACACTTGAGTGTTCTAATGTGTCGAAAGGGGTCACGAGGACTCCCTAGGGGTCCTAACGCCTAATAAGGCATACTGGGACCCTAGGGAATCCCCATGACCCCTTTTGACACATTGGAATGCTCAAGTGTGTGTTAAGGGGTCCTAAGACCCCTTAAGACACATTTGAGTGTTCCAATGTGTCAAAAGGGGTCACAGGGACTCCCTAGGGGTCCTAATGCATGATAAGGCATACTAGGACCCATAGGGAGTCCCCCTAAGCCCTTTTGACATATTGAAACATTGAAGTGTGTCTTAAGGGGTCCTACGACCCCTTAAGACACACTTGAGCATTGCAATGTGTCAAAAGGAGTCATGGGGACTCCCTAGGGGTCCTAACGCATGATAAGGCATACTAGGACCCCTAAGGAGTCCTTGTGACCCCTTTTGACACATTGGAATGCTCAAGTGTGTCTTAAGGGGTCCTACGACCCCTTGAGACACACTTGAGCATTCCAATGTGTCATAAGGGGTCATGGGGACTTCCTAGGGATCCTAACGCATGATAAGGCATACTAGGACCCCTAGGGAGTCCCCATGACCTAGATGAGATGTTAGCGAATGACTTCTTGCTAATACTACTCTTCCACCAAATCTAGATTTCAACCCTTTCATGGATCTATAGGGTCAATTGTGAGCCCATAGAATTGGCCAAGAGAAAAATGTGATTGTATATCAACTGATTACAAAATGTTTGGTTGAGGAGAAAATATTGCAACAATCAAGAAGAAAATTGGCTATGGAAAATCTAGTTATGAATTCTATTAAGAATGAAACTATTAAGGAATTGCATGAATCAGAAACCATGAAAATAACCTTCTACAAGAAAGAACATTCAAGCTATAGAATTTATTAACTCTGAATTTAAACATCTTATCAGCATTCATGGAAGAGATTCCATTAGCATCCATGGAAGAAATTTCATTAAAACTTCAGGTGAAATCATTTAAGACGGACAAAAGCAAAATTGTATTACTCAGAAATGGCAGAGAAAGAAAATGAGATAAACCAAATTTATCAAATTCTTGCAATCCGCAACTTCTCTCCGAGTGCAAAATGACAATCCATGGATCCAAAATTATGGTAAAAATTAAATTCTTTGAGTAAGTTGTTCAGAAACACACAAAATACTGTAACACATGATGATTTATAGAGAATTTATGATAGACTATGTTGTGCAAAAGCCCGCAATCCCTGCCATATCTTAGAGTATTGATGAGAAGCAATGGCGAAAGTCTGAGACAGAGGTGATGTCGGCATTCAAGTGGCAAGACATTCTTCATAATATAGGGGCAGCCCCATTGAAATGGAAAGGCTTTCCTCATAATGTAACGCCACCGCTGATCTCTTCTTTAAATTTATTACTACAGTTAGTTCTACGATGCTTGCATAATTTCTAGTACAACTGCTCATTTTACCAAACCCTTCCCCTCTCTCCATAATCTTTGGCGGTTCAAAGATCTATCAGGTTGTTCTTTTTTAACCTCCCAATGACTCTGTTGAGCTGTCAGATTATCAACAGTCATGGCACAATTGTCCAATGACCATAATCTATTTCGAGAACCTTTGCAATTTAGCATTCTAGTTGAAAAACCAGGGAAAGATACCATTTCACAGTGATAGGCGGTGGAAACAGAGTGATTCTCTTGTCCTCTACTTCTATAATCCGCCTCCAGTGAACTATTCTTCAAAGCCTCCATTTTTGTGTAGCTAGGGTTTTCGATGCCTGTAAAAGGCACAACTATGCCCCTGTAGGGACTCATGCTCGTGCTCAGAATCATATTAAATAATATTTAAAATGTAAAATGTATATTATATAATATTTAATATATAATATTATATATAATATATAATCTAATATTTATTTTTTGATATTAATATAAAATTAAATAATATTTAATGTAACATGTATATTATATAATATTTAATAGATAATCTAATATATAGTTTTTGATATTAATATAAAATTAAATAATATTTAATGTAACATGTACTTTTTATAATATTTAATATATAATCTAATATATAGTTTTAAATATTAATATATATTAAATAATATTTAATGTAAAATATATATTATATAACATTTAATATATAATTGATATTATATAATATTTAATATATCTAATATATAACTAATATATAGTTTATGAAGGATGGAGAAATGGGAGGGAGAAAGTGGAGGCAAAGTGAAAATTCAAAATTATGCCATCATATTCGGGTACCCGAAAATATCGGGTACCCAAAAATATTGGGTACCCGATTAGGCTCAGTATTGCCTTGTGCACCAAACCTACATGGTCAACTATTGGAATGTCTCAAATATATGTTTTTCCCTTGTTGCTCTGAGTTCCAGACTTTGACAATGTAGCTGACGACTTTTTTTTCACCTGAATTGGATAAAATGAAAAGGGTATCTTAAGGAGATTATCAGCTTTCTATCGATATAATTGCTATCAAATTTTGAATTTGGTAAGTAATTATTAGTTATTTTCTAATTGAGCTACCTCTAAAGTGTTGATTTATATACTAATTAAAAAACAACTATAACTTTCAAATGGTATAACATTTTTGAAATCCGAAAAATGCATCACATTCTATTCTTCGCCTACTATAAGGAAAAAAAATAAAATTGAATTTTGTAAAGTTTTGAATGAGTTAAGGTGGTCAAACACGAGAGTTTTTTTATTCTGAAAATGTTGTAGCAGAAAATTCATAATTAATTATTTTTTTGGAATAAAATTACAAAAAAATATGCGTCACATCCGAGCATGAGTCTACTACTTATATATAAAATCTTATAATAAAATATTATCATTTGATTATGATTAAGGTGGTCAGACATACACCTACTTCTTATTTTTTTTCCTAAAATTTTTGTACTGTTGCATTGAAATTTATATTTTTCACCAATCATACTAACTTTTTCTCAAAAAAGGCCTAGTAGTTTAGAAACTACATTCAATTTTCTACAGATTCTATTCTTACAACTTTTTGATATTAGGTTCATAACTAGTTGAAATTTTCACGTCAAGTTGACTAACCCTGATTTGCTGATTTTTCATTGCCACTTAAGGGCATAGTTTGGCCCCGCATGATCTTGCACATACCCATGATGAGGTATTATGTGATATCATACCTATGGATGCATGTCATATGTTGTTAGGAAGACCGTGACAATTTGACAGGCATGTTGTACATGATGGTCATGTGAATACCTATTCCCTGATGAAGGATGGAGTGAAACATAAGCTAAAGCCATTGAATGACACAGAAGAAAAGGTATGCGGTACTGCAAGAATAAGTTTTGTTGATGGAAGAAAATTCCTAGAGGGTATGAGGCATGAGCATGTATGTTTTTCTTTAATTCCAAAATTTGGTGAAGAGGAAGTGGAAGATGTACTTGTAGAAGTTGCAGATTTGTTGGATGAGTTTCAGGATATTGTATCCGATAATGTGCCTGATGTATTACCACCAGTCAGGAAGATCAGTTATCAAATGGACTTGATCCTAGGAGCTAGTTTTCCAAATACGGCAGCACACAGAATGACACCTGCAGAAAGTGAGGAGTTGAACAGACAAGTACAAGAGTTGTTGTTGAAAGGATTGATTCATGAGAGTCTAAGTCCCTATGATGTACCAGTAGTATTAGCACCAAAGAAGAATGGAGAATGGAGGATGTGCACAGATTCTAGAGCTATCAACAAGATCACAATCAAGTATAGATTTCCTTTGCCATGGATGGATGATATTATGGAATGTTTGAGTAGAGCTGTGTATTTCTCAAAGATAGATCTCAAGAGTGGATATCACCAAATTCGGATCAGAGAAAGAGATGAATGGAAGACTGCCTTCAAGACAAAGGAAGGATTGTATGAGTGGTTAGTCATGCCTTTTGGGCTGACCAATGCACTGAGCACTTTCATGTGGTTCATGAACGAGGTTCTGAAAGAATTTCTGAGTAAGTTTGTCATTGTTTACCTAGATGATATTTTGATCTTTAGTAAGACATTGGAGGAGCATATGATGCATATTCGTATGGTGTTTGAGAAGTTAAGAGAAGATAAATTGTTGATTAATTTAAAGAAGTGTAGTTTTGTGAAAAAGGAGTTAGTGTATCTAGGATTTGTAGTTTCAGCAAAAAGTCTAAAAATGAACCCAGAGAAAGTGTAGGCTATCCTTGAATGGCCTACTCCAAGAAGTGCTACTGAGGTAAGATATTTTCATGGTTTGGATGGCTTTTACAGAAAGTTTATCATAAATTTTAGCAGCATTTGTGGACCCTTGACTGAAATAATGAGATGGGATAGAAAAGAGTTTAAGTGGACTAATGGGGCAGAAAAGAGTTTTCAGTTGTTAAAACAAAAAGTTATAGAACAACCTATTTTAGCACTTCCAAATTTTAATAAGGTGTTTCAAGTAGACTGTGATGCTAGTGGTACTACAATAGGAGTTGTTATGAGCCAAGAAGGTAAACCTGTTGCTTAGAGAAAATATTATGTTTATGATCAAGAATTTTATGCTATAGTTTAGGCATTAAAGAAGTGGAGACATTATTTGCTTCCTAAGGAGTTAGTTTTGTATACTGATCATCAAGCTTTGCAATATTTGAATAGTCAAGAAAAGTTAAATTAAAGGCATTTGAAAAGGGTTGAGTTTTTGTTGAGTTATACATTTGTTTTGAAACACGTGAGTGGAAAGTCTAACAGGGTTACAGATGCCCTTAGCAGAAAGGAAAATTTTGCTGACAGAGATGCAAATTAAGGTGGTTGGGTTCAGGGAACTTAAGAGTTTGTATCCAGAGGATCCTGATTTTGGTGAAGCTTAGAAAGCTTGTAAAGAACATGTTACTCTAGACATGATGAAGTGGTTGGATTTCATCATTCAGGATGGTATGCTATTCAAAGGGAGTTAGTTGTGCATTCCACGAAGTTCTATGAGGGAGAATCTCATCAAGGAGAAGCATAGCGGAGGATTGGCTGGACATTTTGGTCAAGATAAAACTATTGCTAATGTTAGTGAGAACTATTATTGGCCACAGTTGTAGCAAGATGTCAAGAAGTTTGTACAGAGTTGTAGAATATGTCAGATGGCAAAAGGAGTGAAGCAAAATAGAGGGTTGTATAAGCCATTAGCTGTACTAGAGAAACATTGGAAGGATATCAATATGGACTTTGTTCTTGGATTACCAAGGACACAATGGGGACATGATTCAATTTTTGTGGTGGTTGATAGATTTTCAAAGATGGCACATTTCATTCCCTGCAAGAAGACTAATGATGCTATTCACATAGAAGAATTGTTTTTTAGAGAAGTGGTGAGGCTACATGATTTTCCCAAGAGCATAGTTTTAAATTGAGACACTAAGTTTGTTGGATATTTCTGGCACACATTATGAAAGAAGTTGAAGATAGATTTGAAGTTCAGTTCATCACATCATCCACAAACAGATGGATAAATAGAGGTTGTGAATAGGAGTTTGGGGAACTTGCTGAGATGTTTGGTTGGAGATAAGCCAAAAGGATAGGATTTGATTTTACCACAGGCAGAATTTGCATACAATAATTCTGTCAATAGGAGTACTGGTAAATCACCATTCCAGATTGTATATGGAAGTAGTCCCAGAAATGCATCTGAGTTGAGGAAGATAGATAAAGGGGAGATAAGTAGTGTTGAAGCTGAGGATTTTGTGGAACATTTGAAGAACATCCATGAGGAGGTGAGGAAGCACATTACCAAGATGAATACATAGTTTAAAGCTAAGGAAGATGAGAATAGGAGATAAGGAATTTTAGGTTGGGGGTGAAGTCATGGTTCATTTGCGGAAGGAGCGATTTCTGGTTGGTACATATAACAAGTTGAAAATGAAGAAGTTTGGGCCATGTAAGATACTGAAGAAGCATGATTCAAGAAATGCCTATGAGGTAGAATTGCCTAGTGACATGAATATTTCACCAGTGTTTAACATTTTAGATTTGACAAAGTATCATGAAGGAGGTGTTGAAGATGAGATCACAGCGGCACAGTGGAGTATTCCAGCAACTAGTTTAGATACCAAAGAGATTGAGGACATACTAGATAGTCGTGTTGGTAGAAGAACAAAGAATATGACATATGAAGAATATATGGTCAAAGGGAAAGGATGACCTATTGAAGATTCATCATGGCTGACAAAGGAGGAGGTTAACCATCTTGATTTTCCTCTTCACACCTGAGTCATGACAGGGTCACTTCTCAAATTACCCCAAGTGTCTGATGTAGGAGCATCCTGGGTGTAAGAGCAATCTTGCATCACCCAAAAGTATTTTTGGTTTCTTTTTCAATAAGGGCTATCTTGTGTAGAGCTTCTATTTATGGAAACTTACTATTTTTTAGTAAGTTAGTCATACGATCTTGGAATGTTTTGATTTCACAGGTGGAGGTTCATCTTAGTCATTTTAGCCTACCAGTTGAGTTTCATTGCCATATCATCAGTATCAGTGAAGTTATTGAGATTTTTGGGTATGAAATCTTTGAGCTCAATTTTGAAGGCCTTAGAGGCTCCAGATCGCGATCGACCCTCAGCTGACTAGAGCTTGCATGAGTTGGGCACTATAGATCTCGTCATGGCATTTCTAAAAAGTGGTTACAATAGAAAAATGGAGCTACGGTTAAAAAGTTATGGCCTCCGAAAGTTGGTAGGAGATAAGCCAAAAGGATGGGATTTGATTTTACCACAGGCAGAATTTGCATACAATAATTCTATCAATAGGAAAACTGTTAAATTACCATTCCAGATTGTATATGGAAGTAGTCCCAGAAATGCATCTGAGTTGGGGAAGATAGATAAAGGGGAGATAAGTAGTGTTGAAGGTGAGGATTTTGCGGAACATTTGAAGAACATCCATGAGGATGTGAGGAAGCACATTACCAAGATGAATGCACAATATAAGGCTAAGGTAGATGATAAAAGGAGACATAAGGAATTTCAGGTTGGGGATGAAGTCATGGTTCATTTGTAGAAGGAGCGATTTTTGCCTGGTACATATAACAAGTTGAAAATGAAGAAGTTTGGGCCATGTAAGATACTGAAGAAGCATGATTCAGGAAATGCCTATGAGGTAGAATTGCCTAGTGAGATGAATATTTCACCAGTGTTTAACATTTTAGATTTGATAGAGAATTAGGACTGTTCATGTTGAAGCTGATAAAGAGAAGGTTGCTAGGTATGTTTATGGTTTGAGACCTTGTATTCAAGAAGAGTTACTTACTATTCAAATGACAACAATTGGAGATGCTTATGAGATGCATTGAAGATTGAAGAGAAGTTGAATAACAAGTTTGAAGGGAGACAAAACAATAGGAATAAAGGTGGTAAATCTAGTGAGATAGTTGTTGAAGGTAATGTGGTAGAGAATCCTATGAAGACTGATGTGGGATCTGGCAGTGGTCAAGTTACTAAGAATATTGGACAGAGAGGAAGGTGGAAGAATGAGTTCACTGGTACTTGTTATAGCTGTGGTGAAGTTGGTCATAGAAGTTTTCATTGTCCTAAGAATAGAGTTGCATTGGCTACTGAAGAAGACATTGTGAATGTTGCAGAAAAGGGTGAATCTCTTATTACCAGGAGGTTGGTTGCATGTGTCCATGAATTGGTACAAAGAAGAAATCTATTTATAACTAGATGTAAGTGCAAGGATAAGGTATGTAATGTCATAGTTGATGGTGGAAGTTCTGAAAACTTTGTTTCAATAGAGATGGTTAGTAAATTGAAATTGGAGAGGAGGAAACATCCTAATCCTTATCAGGTTAGTTGGATACAAGATGTACATCTAAGGTTAGAGTTAAAGAACAATGCTTGGTTAATTTTTAGATTGGATCTTATTGAAATGAGATATTGTGTGATGTGTTGCTGATGGATGCTTATCATCTGTTGCTTGGTAGACCTTAGCAGTTTGATAGAAATGTTTTGTTTAATGGTCGTGCTAACACTTATGTGGTTAGGCATGAAGGATTTAGGCATAAGTTGTTACCTTTACAAGAGACAGGGACTAAGGAGTGTGGAGTTATCAGGTGTTATCCATATGAAAAACCTCAGGAACACAAGGTTGATGAACCTATTCCTATAAAGTCTAGTTTTGAAGAGAAGGAGAATGATATATCTAATGAGTTTGTTGAGATTAAAAGATAGATGATCTTTCTAACAGAGATAGTACAATAGATGATGATATTTATGACACAAAGAGATGCAGATGATACTAAGTTGATTGAGGAGTCTAGAGAGGATCAACCTTATCGAGGCACTGATGTGATCAATAGTGGTAAGAGTCGGTTGCTATCAGTTACCAACCAGAAAGATAAGAAAATTGGGAAGAAGGAGAACTTGCTATAGGGAACAATGAATGAAGTGAAGACTACATGGGATGAAGGACAAGAGGAGATATGGGTTAAGAATAGATTTGGCATATTTGTTTTGATTCCCTTGAGGCATTCCTAATTTCCTTATGAGAAAATCTTCTTTACCTGGGGTGTCTGATGCAGGAGCATCCTAGGATTCTAGGCAATCCTGTATCAACCAAAAATATGTTTGTTTTGATCAGCAGATTGTTATTTTTTATCTTAGTTTGTGAAGTGTTTGCTCCATTTTGGAGTTTGGTTGCTTGGTTTCAGTGTTTACCATGTTGCTTAGTCTTTGAAGGTGTCAGTTATTCTCGATGCTCGGCAATAATTGTGTTGTTTAGTGATGATTGGCATGGTTGGTTCACTAGCACTCAGTTATTTCTCTACTTCTCAGTAATCGGTCTTGCTGATTGGTGTTCTTGCTTGGCCGACTAATGCATTTAACTTGGGTCACGCTCCTTGAGTTATGGATTGACCATTGGGCATGAGAGGACCTAGATCTAGCGTGTTACATTCTTCTTTGCAGATCTGATGACCGTTTGGGGCCATCTAGGAGATATTATTTTATTGTAAGGCTATTTGAGAGCCAAATGATGTTTTAGCATTTAATATTTGTTTGTAGGAGCTAATTGTTTCATCTAGTTGACTTGTGGCTAAGGATGAGTATTTATAGGATGTTCGGGTAGTTGTTTTGGAGGAGGATGATGGAGAAGGGTTAGTAGCCTATGAGCTTAGGAACAGGAAGATTGCTTGAAAATTTATGAGACAAGTTCAGATCTTTCCTGGGTGCCTACTGTATGCACCCTAAAATGGTCACCTAGACTTTGGGCCCCATTTATTCAATTTAACAACATCAATTTTCTGAATCAATGTGTTGCAATTTTCAAATTAAACTTCTTTGTTCAAATCGTAACCATTTGAATTATTTCATTTCTTCCTGAGGTTTGAATATTTCATTAATTTTATTTGATTAATCAAAAGAAATAAATTCCTTTTAAATAAATAAATTAATGTTATTTAATTGAAATTAATATTTCTTAAATGAAATGATGTTATTCAATTAAAATCCATTTTTAATTAAATGACTTTATTTTATTTTATTAATATTCATTTCTAAATTATATAATCTTATTTTATTTTATTAAAAGATATATTATTCTTTTCAATTAAATAAATAAAATATCTTTTCCAAAATATCTTGTGATGGAAAAGGAAACAAGTCAGTTAAAAAGAAATAAAATAAAAAGAATTCCATTCTCCTACAAACTTTCTAAAATCAACTTTTGTTTCCTCTTTTCTATTTATCTCAATTGATCTTCAATTTGGATATTCTTGACAACATTAGAGCTTTAAAAATCATCATTTTAGATTGCACATTTAGTTTAATTTGCATATAGATTAATTTCAATAAAATAGTTTATTTCTTGCAATCATATAGTTTAATCTTCATTTCAATAAATTAGTTTATTTTCTTGCATTTGCTATCATATAGATTAGTTTCATTTGCATGAAAGAACTCGATTCAATGGAGATTAGCATTCTTGCTTCTCCTCCTTGAATCTCTCATTTTGTGGTGTACTTGCATGGGTTCAATTTGAGGGCCTCATAGAAAGCCATGCACTCCACAGATAGAGAGCTGTGAATCGATATTCAAGAGCTCATTATTGAGTATCCTTGAATGCCAGGATTCATAGAAGTGTGACCATTTTTAGTTCACACACCTACCTGTGTACTGTATGTCATAGACTTGGACTAGCTGAGTGGTGAAGTTGTGGATCCTATGAGATCTTGTAGACTGTTACTTGCCTTGTATTTGGCCATAATCAGGAAGGCCTTACAGCCCTACACATTGCATCTAATCAGTGATTTGATGAATAAATCTTTCAGTTCTATATCAGATCTATTATTGTTGTTGTGTAATTTCATTGTGTTGTGGTTTGGCTGCAAGGTCAGACAGTCCTTCATTGGATTCTCCATCCTTGACTACATCAATTTAACAAGTTCAAAATATTCAAAGATAAGGTTTAAAATGAGTTTGGATTAAAGATTAAATGTTTGAGATCAGATAGAGGAGGAGAATTCACCTTTGACAGATTTTATGAGTATTGCAAAGAACATGAGATAAAGAGACAACTAAGTGCTCCTAGAACCCCTCGGTAGAATGGAATTATAGAAAGAAGCCTATAGGATCATTCTCGACATAGCGCACACCATCATGATTGAAGGAAAGGTCGCACACACCTATTGGAGAGATGCGGTCAATACTATAGTCTATACTATCAATAGAATTCAATTGAGGTGAAGCATGAATAAAACACCTTATGAGCTATGGTTTGAGAATGTACCTACAGTCAAATACTTTAGAATCTTTGGAAGCAAGTGCTACATCAAGAGAGATGAAGCAATTGACAAGTTTGATGCAAGAAGTGATGAAGGTATTTTTCTTGATTAGTCTACTAAAAGAAAAGCTTATAGATGTTTTAACTTGATTGAAGAAGATCATTGAAAGTGCTCATGTTAAGATTGATGAGAAGTTTATGATTCAAGAGAGGTATCATGATTATGCACCTATGATTGAAGAAGAACCTAGACCTACCACTAGAGAAACAATTGTTGATAAAATATTTGACAACATTGATGTATTATTCAATGACCCTGAAACTAGTGAAGAAGAATCTCAGAAGTCAGATGAGAGAGTCACACCTAATTTTCCTAAATTCACATCTAGATATCATTCAAAGAAAGACATCATTGGAGATCAGAACAAAAAATTCATGACAAGATCAAAAGCAAAAGGTTCAAAACCAAATGAAGAGGTATGTTTACTTTCATAGTTTGAACCCTTAAGTGTTGAAGATGCATGCAATGATTCAGATTGGCAAGAAGTAATGAAAGAAGAGCTAGATCAAATAATTAAAAATGATACATCGGAATTGGTCCCTAGGCCTAGTGATAAAAATGTGATTGGAAACAAGTAGATATTCAGAAATAAGATGAATGAAGATGGAACAGTTATAATAAACAAAGCAAGACTAGTATGTAAATGATATGCGCAAAAAGAAGTAATTGATTATTCTGATACATTTTCCCCTATAAGCAGATTGGAAGCCATAAATTTATTTCTAGCCTATGATACATTCAAAGACTTTAAGGTATACTAGATGGATGTCAAGTCAGCATTCCTAAATGGAGAGTTGAAGGAAGAAGTATACATAGAGCAGCCTGAAGGATTCAACTTATCAGACATACCTGATATGGTATGAAAATTGAAGAAAGCCCTCTATGGACTCAAGCAAGCCCCTAGAGCATGGTATGAAAGACTTGATGGATACTTGACAAAGATTGGATTCAAGAAAGGAGTAGCCGATTGTAATTTATTCATTTAAGAGAAAAATTTGATGGATTGTTGTTGGTTGCCATATTTGTTGATGACATTATCTTTGGTGGTAATGACAAGTTTAGTGCTGAATTTGCTAAGGAGATGCAAAGTGAATTTGAAATGAGTATGATTAGACCTATCAAGTACTTTTTGGGACTAAATGTGCAACAAATAGACAAAGGTATTTTCATTAATGAATCTAAGTATGTGAAAGAGATATTGAAGAAGTTCAAGATGGATTATTGCAAGCCAGTAAGTACCCCTATGATAACAAGATGCAAGCTTTCAAAAGAAGATGATTCAAAAGTAGTAGACATGACCTTGTATAAGTCTATGATTGGTAAGCTAATCTATCTTACTCAATCTAGACCTGATATTTCCAATGCAGTTGGTATTGTTGGGAGATTTGTAGAAAATCCTAAACAAAGTCATCTTATGGCAGTAAAGAGGATATTTAGATACTTGAAAGGAACTATAGACTCTGGTTTATGGTATCCTAATTTAGAAAATGTAGAACTTCATGTTTATATAGATGCAGATTGGACAGGATGCATGGATGATAGAAGGAGTACCTCAAGAGGAGTGGTATTTCTTAGAGATAGACTTGTTACTTGGACAAGTAATAAGCAAAATTATATCTCTCAGTCAACAACAAAAGTAGAGTATGTTGTAGTAGTATTAAAGTGTTCTACAATTGTGTGGATCAAGTAGATGATAAAAAGATTTTGGTATTCAGATTGATTATCCTATTGTTATTCATTGTGATAACACTAGCACTATCAATATGTCAAAGAACCCTATGATGCATGCAAAGACAAAACACATTGAGATAAAATATCACTTCCTAAGAGTGAAAGTAGTAGAGAAAGAAGTAAAGATGGACTATGTGAGCACAAAAGATCAATTGGAAGTCACATTCACAAAGTCTTTACCTAAGGATACATTTGAGTATCTCAGCCCGAGAAGCTGGGAGTAATTCCCTTCCCTGAATCTAATTAGAGTTTGCAGGAGTGCATCAGTCCTTAGTGACTGATGAAGGGTTGACTACTCTACTTTAGTAGTAGTGCCAGTGCTTAATTGTTTGGTGCCCATTGCCATTGATGTCAAAGGGGGAGTAAGTATATAGTCATGAAAAAAAAATAGTAAGAGGATACAACAGTAGATGGTGGATTCATTATTGAGGAAGTTTTGTTGAGGAAATGGAGAATATTATTAAAGAGTTGTAGAAAGGGGGAGTGAGTATTTAGCAAGAAGAAACAAAATAGTAAGAGATGGAAGATTCATCCTTTGAGGAGTTTTGTTGAGGAAATGGAGAATTTTATAAAAGAATTGTACATTTGGATTGGTGGTGTTTTTCATTCCATATGTTGCCATCAATGCCAAAGGGGGAGATTGTTGGAGATTTTCCAGCAAGCTAGATTGCTGACTGTATGTTTGTCATTGATGACAACATATGGTAAGCAATGTGCATGGAAGCTTGATAGAGAGAACCTTGAGCATATGGTTCTTAGATATGTTATCAACATGATATCATAGATGCAAAGGTTGATTCTGTGTGAAGACAATAATATAATTTTTTGTATGAGTGAGTGTTCCTGACAAGTCCTAGGAAGAGTTCTATATGTGATTTATAGTATGGTTGTAATGAAGCCTTGCACATTTATATTTATGTTTTAGACATGTGTATGATGTTATGTTCATGGACAAAGAGTCAGATGTGTAGTACATATTGAGTTATGAAGTGTCCAGTTGACAATGACAGTATCCTAAGTTCATCTAGTGAAGCCAACAGTGTTTATATTGTTGTAATAGTTGCACCTATCATTTGGATATGCATGGTTAGATTTATGCTTGGATAAGATTTAAGAATGTTTGGTTAAGAGTGCATGACATAATAGAGCATGAGAATAAAGTTTGAGTTAATTTGGTGGAGCCGATTGTGTGAAGCGACATGTCTACTCATATTGAGTTGGACAATCCTAATTTGTGTTGCGTGCTTAGTGCAACTGACTGAGATGTTATTGGAGAGTTGTATCACTTTTCTAATATGATTTCAAGATGGTTCTAATAGGCCGACTTGATTATATCATTTAGAGGAAGATATTTATAGGCTGTCATTTTATGATTGCTAGGCATGGTAGACAATTGAAAGAATAGAGAAGAGCAGAAAGTGTGAAGTATTTTGCCATCAGTAGAAGGTCTATGTGAAAAAGAAGAAATTGTATGCTATTCATTGGAAATGATCAAGATAGTAGGTCTACCTCATAGTTCACCAAAGATCCAGATATAGTGTGTATCTGTTAAACAGAAGGTTAAAACCTTCACCCCTTTGAGCAGTGTGCTCCTGGATAGTGCGTCCTCATCCCTAATAGGGTTAATTGTAAAAGAATCCTAATAGGGTCTGACCCTTGACCAGGTCACTGTACTTAATGCATTGAAAAGATCAACTCCTAACAGGGTTGTAAGATCTTCTAATAGGGATCATAATACTTTAGTGTAGTTTATAGTGGGTGCTAATTCCCACTAGGGTTTTTACCTATTTGGGTTTCCTCGTAACCAAAATTATGGTTTTGTTTTAAGTGTTCTCATATTATGTTTATGCTTAATGTTCTTATATACTTAATTGGATAAAGAATTGAATCTTGGAGATAATTGATTCACCCCGCCTCTCAGTTCTCTCTTGGGACTATTCCTAACACCAAGTCTCATGCATGTGGATTATACTTATTTCACAAAAAGATCAACAATAGAAATGTATATGCATTTGACAATTTTATTAATTATATTGGGATTGCAAGTCATTCTAGAGATTGTGTCCCTATAATTTTCAAAATCCTCTAAAATAATTCATAATATTATCAAACCAAATAGGAAGTAAGAAAAGACAAATCTTGTGAACCATAAAGCATAAGCACAATTTGAATATGATTCAAAATGCACAAGAAAGGACAAATCTATAGACAAGAAATATGTTCTAAAGATGCAAAATCATTGTCAATTATATACACGGGTTATACACAATATTCTAGATGATATATAAATAGGGAGAAACCAATACC
>BSBK01011276.1:172500-173933 GCA_027943335.1 Chamaecyparis obtusa | reverse complement strand
ATCTTTTCCACAACATCTTTCATTTGCAAAATTTTATTCTCATCAACGTAATCAATAGATAAAGTTGCATTTTCAAAATCTATAAGCATTTTATAGCAACACTCCAATACAGATCTTGCACATTTATCAATAGATGTTTGAGAAGAGCCATCAGAGTTGACTGAGGTAGGTGGACTTGGTACAACAATTTTAGATTCATTTTCAGAAAGATCCATTGTTTTAATAATATCCTGGAAAAAACAATAAAATATTTTAAATAAATAGTAAGTAAAAATTATCATATTGGGGAGCATATAAAATATAGAGAACATGTGTATCCATGAAAATTTTAGTTACAATAAATAAATAGCAGCAATATTGTAGTGAGATAGACAATTCTCATTTATAAAGAATAATGAAAAAAATGAAAGTGCATTGTATGTGTTATATTTTTAAGAAAACAAACACTATTCTGGTTCTTACTTTAAATCTCTTTAAGATTTTTGTTCTCAAATTAGATAGATATGTGTGAATATGTATGCCATAGACATGTAAACATACACATACTAAACAAAAGAATAATAAGTCACATTCTTGGTATTTTTTTTGATATACATCAAAAATAATTTGGACGCCACCATGTAAACATACATGTACTAAACAAAAGAACAATAAGTCACATTCTTGGAATTTTTTTGATATACATCATAAATAATTTAGATGTCACCATTTTTAATTATTATGGTCATGCCTATAATCATGCACTATTTTTTTTGTTAATTAACAATTTAGATGTCACCATTTTTAATTATTATGGTCATGCCTATAATTAAGCACTATTTTTTTTTCAATTAACCTGGTGTAACATATTCATTTAATAGAGATGCACTAATAGAAGGCCAATCAATCAATCTTAAAGTATTTGTATGTGGGTTGTTTACCCAGGATTGAATGAATTCCATCTCTCTCTAAATATTAGGTGTTCATGCTACCATTGATGTTGTGTGACATATTATGTTTCCTTCATTTGGCTCTATTCTTGGTTCTACGAAGATAATTTCTTGTGCATCTAAGTCAAAATTGACATGAAATATCTTCATTCGGCTTAAAATATTGCAATCACTATTTATTTCAACATCATCTAGAGCATGACCATCCACTTCAACATCTGAATAGAATTTATCATGTTCTATTTTGTACCTAAGTGCTTGTTATACCCGATCTCTGTTGACTGTGAAGTTATAATTTGTACCCCGCTGATCCTTTTTTTGAACAATAATTATTGGCAAATCTTTAATTGGATGTGGAAGAGTTTTAGATATATGTTCTATATTTTGGGGGAAGCTTATTGTGTGCCCTTTATATTTATATTGACCACCGGTTGCATGCGTCACCTGCAAAATTGGACTTACACATGTAATCAACATCTCTTCAACTTGAGTTAAATTTGCAAG
>BSBK01011276.1:0-167500 GCA_027943335.1 Chamaecyparis obtusa | reverse complement strand
GGGTGGAGAGCCACTGAAGTTAAGGATTTATAGCCCAGCTTCACTGAATATCTGCCATTCGGAGTAGTTGACCAAATATATATATTATTATAAGTTTGATGCAAATTTACTTAACAAACAAAATTTCATAACAAAATTTACCATGTTAAACTAATTAATACATGTAAATTATTGTAATCACTCTCCTATTTCACATGAGATCCAACAAAGTTCAACTAATGGCTATAATACAATAAAAAAATATCTTATTTATAAGATCTCTAAAGCATTTACAATATTTTTGGCAACCTAAAAAATTGTCCCTATCACACAAATTCATTTCAACCAATCATATTGCAAATAAATAAGTTTTTAAATTTGAAAAATTTAAAAATATAAATTTGAGCTTTATAAAAACTATGCAATTGTTATCATTGATAAAAATTAATTCACTAATTAGAATTTAGTAAGGAAGCCAAATTGTAAATGACTAGAAAATAGATTAAATAAAATAACAAACATCAAAAAGAGAAATGAACAAAATAATAAATAAAAAATTATAAAAGAAAATAAATAAAGAAGATCAAAAAGGTCAACCAAAACTAAACAAAGAAAACCAAGAAACAAACAAAAACCCATTAAAAAAAAAAATCTAACTCAATGCCAACAAATAAGAAAAACTCAAATATATAAATATGAAAGCGACTAATAAGAACAAAAAAATCCTTAAAAACTTAAAAAAATATAAGAAAGGAACTAAAGCTTATATATGCGGGTGTGAATTTCTATTATATATTCATAATATTAAGTCATATTACAACATGTATCATATATAGTATTTATTTTTAGATTTTAGTTTCTTTGGTTTATTTTTTATTTTTTAAAGATTAAAGTTCTTATTAGTTGCTTTCATATTATATATTTCCTGTTTTTTTTCTTATTTTTGTTGATTTTTATTTTTTTAATTTTTTTTATACATGGGGTGTCCCCACGACCTAGCCCAGTGCTCAACAACCTGTATCTTGGGTACCTATGTGAGCTAGGGCGAGACTAGTCCCCCAAGGGGTGAGATCAACCACCCGCAAGCTGTCCCACCCGTTTATATGAATATCACATATCACATATCATAGAAATAACCAAATGATATATGATATGTATTGTATTTTTTGTTTTTTATTTGGTTCCTTTGTCTTTCCTATTTTTTTCTATTTTATTTTTCTTGCCTACTAGTATCTTTCATTTCTCTTCTCATGCTATTTTCTCAATGATGGATCATAGAGTTTGATAAGAAATATTGAAAATAAAAATACACAGCCAAATCCAGAGAATTTATTTATTTATTTATTCTTTTTGATTAACAGACACTTTTGCAGTTAGGCAACCTAAAAATCCAACTCACAAGAATGAAAGCCTAATAGGAACCCTAATCCTATAGGAGTGAAAGACCCGAATGAGCCAGATATAGAACCTTTTATTATTATCATAATGGATTGTAGAAATTTTATGAATTTGATTTTGTAGTTAAATTAATTTATTTTATTTTTTATGAATTTATTTCTACTATTTCAAAACTATTATGTTTGATATTAGATATTGATAATTTGATGTGTAAGTTATTACCAAATTAACTTTCAAGATTTTTATTAAAATACTGTCGCTAACTTTTTTGTTGAGAAGAGATATATTTATAGCTATCAAAATAATAAAATGATTGCAATTGTGGGATATATTGGCTCTCTAGAAATGATCATTATTTCAAAGAAAATTTTAAACAAATGCATGATTGTAGATAGCTAAATTTCATTTTACTAAAAATCGTTACAACTTAAAACCCCAGGATCATTCTCTCTCTCTCTCTCTCTCTCTCTCTCTCTCTCTCTCTCTCTCTCTCTCTCTCTCTCAGACCCCTTAGTACATCCTAGGATCTCTCAAGACATTATACGATGCCTTAATACATCCTAGGACATATTTTGACCCCATAAGAAACCTAGAACCCTTTAATACATCCTACTACATCCTTGGACCCATTTTGACCCCAATGCTATATATTTAAATGTTATACATATATATAGTTAGATGTTTAAACATTTAAATTTATTTCTGATATGTTTAAATGCCATGTATATGTTCTTGATGTTTCCAATGTTATGTATAAATGTTATTCATGTATTGTTGAATGTTAAAATATTATCCTAGAACTTCTTAGTCCATCTTAGGACCTTTTAAGACACCTAGGGACCCTAAAGACACCTAGGACCCCTTAGACCTTTTACACTCTCCCTTAGCTCCCATTGAAATTTGAGCTCATTTTCCATGGGACATGTTTCCAATGGTGACATGTCTTGGGGAAATGTCACCAATGGTGACATTTCCTTGGGTTTTGGGGTGCACACTTTTTCTGAGGCCCAATGCTGGGGTCCTATCCAAGATTTTCATTTTTAGTCAGCCTGGATCATATTTGAACCTAAAAATAGAGTTAGTAAAATAACCCATTATCAATCATAATTTTGATTTACATACATGATCTTCAAATTTGGGAACCAAGCTATCAAGATTTCAAGCAAGAAAGAGTAATTGGATGCAATATTTGAAGGCAAGCATCCAAGATCAAGATCTTGAAGTATCCAATTCTTCAAGATCATTCAAATCCAACACAATATTCTACATTTAATGAAAATTTATCTCCTATGATGGCCTAGTAGAGGAGCTCTCAAATCGAGAAAGAATATCAATTCTTTCACCCACCTTCTCTGTCTCCTTTCAAGTGATTATCAAGCATATCTACATTCAATATCTTGGAGTGGTAATCATACATCGCTACAATTTTAGGGTCACCCTTGATTGTCCATCACATTACAAGTTCAACTCTTTGGATTTCAAGAACATCCAAGCATCTTCATGGGTATGAGTGATTTCTACATTTTTTCATGAGGGTTTATGCATGGTAAATCTATTATTTTCCTTTCTACCTAGTTTCTAAGGTTAATTCTTATAAATGGGTTTGACCTAGGAAAACCCTTTTAGACAACATTTTTATTATTTTTCTATGTCCAAGAATAGGTTACAATGCCATTAGATCAGATCTAGATAGATCAGTTATAGTTGCAAGATTTATGAAAAATTCAGCTGAAAACACTAAGGATACATCACCATTACTATCATGTCTCAAGGATAATTCACCATTATCATCATGTCCCAAGGAAATGTCACTATTTCCATCATTTTCCTACCATTCTAAGATTAAATATTTTTTATAGGTCAATTTCATGTAGTGTTTTCTATTTCCATCAATTTCACCTCATTGTCTGGCTATTATAATCTTTTTTTTTTATCATTTTTCAATGACATTTTTAATAGATCAATTAGATTAATTAATCATTCTCATTTCATTCAGATACGTTATTTATTGAATGAAAAATCATGATTCATTTTAGAGCTTAAGTCACCTCTTGATCCTATTCGAGGTATTCCTCCTTCCCAATATTGTAATTAATAAAATGGGGAAGTAATTTATTTATCACATTACCCATTGCTCCCGATTTTCCTATTGTAAATGTTGGTGAGCCCAACTTAGAATATCTCCACTTCTAATTTAGTATTTATATGTATATTGGATGCATTACATTCTTCTCATTTTGATATTTAGATCTAGATCTACTTGGAATGCTTGACATTAAATATTTAAATTGATAGTTAGACGTACTTTTTCATAAAAAAAAAATTTGTTATTTTTCTTAGTTGAATTTCATATCTCTTTCAAATCTCATATTTATATACATCTTCACTTTCATTCCCTTCTACAGTCATGTTATTACTTTGAGTCCTACTTATAAATTTCCAACTATGATAAGTCATAGACTTATGGGTTCATTTGATCCTAAGCCTTCTATTTTTGGTAGGAATCTTGATGAGACCAAAATGCATACTAGTGACATTAATCTTATCTTGGATAAAAAATATTCCCATTATTCTCTTGATGAAGATGAGGCTTTAAGAGTCCCTTCTACGAAAGTTCAAAAACTTTCCCATCACTTTAGAAAAATGAGCAATGGCTAATGGTTCGGACAAGAGAATTCTAATCCTGAGGCAATTTTTATTATAGAATGTTTAAGGAAGTTAATTCATAATAATTAACATTATGTTAATATCTTGTGTAGTATCTCTTATCTCATTAATTAAAATGTCAAGCCTATTAAACACTATAGACAAGATCTAGGTCTTCTTCCACCTACTTCTACTGTTGACACTTCCATGCCTATTTATACCTCAATTCCAAGTTTCTCCACTTATGCTCCACCTATCATAACAACTTCCATTCAAAATCTTGTTGGGATAAGAAAGATATAGTACTGATAGGGGAGGGGTGAATTGGTACCCTTATAAACTTCTATCACTTAACAATCTGCAATAGTAGTGCCTAACTAACTGGCTATGTCCATTGTTTGTAACATACATTCAAATAACTTGTAAATGTAAAATGCATGAAAAGGAAACAATAAAATATACATGAAATTTTTGACTCATGACTCAAGTATTTTGTTTACATAGAAACCCTTGTTAGAAGGTTAAAATTGTGGTGGGGATGACACCCACAAATTCTTCACTACTGTAGTAAATAAAATATGTTGATTAAGGCTACAATTGTGATCACTTGTGATGATCTTACCCTATTAGGAGTAACATAAGATCGACTAGATCTATCTTGTGAAAGGATTTTAGCAGCACAAATTATGTGTGCACTCGGTTAAGAGATTTACATAAGATGGTTAAGTCTACTCTGTTAAGAGATTTAAAAACTTGCTAAAATGATCAAATTGATAACAGTAGAATATCTGTAAATGAAAACTTATGCTTGTTTGAATCATATCTATGAAATATCAAATAGATATCATCTCAATGTGTAGAATAAAACCTTTTATCCTGCTCGGTAGCCTTGTATGTTTCTAATAAACAAATACTATCTCTAATAACCTTCGTTATCATGTAAACCCTCCTCTAATCTTTGATGTCGACTATGCAACTACTACTTCATGATCTCCTTATCATGCATATTGAAAATTAGATATTTTACCATTATATATCAAAATGATTTGACCTAATTAGGTTTACAACATCTTAGAAAACCTAAGATCAATGGTGTACAAAAATAGCCTAGATCTAACTATTGCATAGGAATCATCACAAAATTAAATAATTACATCCATAATAAATGTGTCTCAATCTTGGTAAACCATTTGTAGATCTATGTAAACCATTTTACATAGAGGTATGTGCCATTTCTAATTACTATGTCATTTCCTAAATAACTCAATAAACACTTCATTAATTATTCGGTGAATAAATGATGCTCGGTGTGTAGAATTATTGGTGTGTACTGACTCGATACTCGGTAATACTCGATGCTCGATAAACATGCTCGGTTAAACCTTTAATCTTTTAGATTAAGGTTCTACCTTGTATCTGCTCAGTGTGAAGGCATTTTAAGTTCAATCAATTGACTTGTTTAACTCCTTATTCCAACCTTTACCAACTAAATAACTTAGATTAATGACTGAACTCATTTGATACTAATGAAAATACTTAATGCTAAAATAGAGATAACAATCTCCCCCTTTGGCATTAGTATCAAAATTTTTTGTATATGGACCGAATAACTTAAAAAATTTACTAACTCCATATGAATACACACTAGATATACATATACTTTCCAAAAATTGACTAACTCCCCCTTTGTGCATGCTCCTGGTATATAGTGAAGTACATGGTGGCATATACATGGTTTCCCCCTTTTTGAAATTAATGCCAAAACAAAAATGTACTTACATCTTGTAAACAATGTGCTTGTGGGTTTTCTACGATGAAGCCAAGAGGTTTTCCCATTCCTCTTTCAAGTTGTCAAGAGCAATGTGCTCTAGACTGACTTGTGCATGCATATCAAAAATATTTTCCAAAATTAATATCTTCGGGGTAGCTATTAATGCTTTAGCCTTCTCAATGTGTCTCTCCATGATTTTTAAGTGTGGGAGCAACTTGGCTTGGAGCTCAGTGACTTGGTCACTTATGGTGTCTTCCGGCTTCCTCAAGTCCGATCTCAACCGCCTAAGTTCTTGAATTTTCAGTATATGCTTGTGAAAAGAATTAGGCTTGGTTAGAGATGCATTTGCACTGACCAAAATTTTCTCATCTAGTTTCTTAATCTTTTCACTGATCTCAGTAGTGAAGTGGTCCACAATGCATAATTTAAACAAAATTTGTACAATTTTCTAAGTAATACATTGTAACTTGGTAATTACCTCAAAACACTTCACCTTATTTATAGCCACTTCTTGACTAATTTTCTATGCTAATTTATATTGTATTTTTTCTTCAGCCCTCTCTTCAATTCTCTTCTCTACATCTATATCAAGGGAATTTATATGATTTGTTAGTGATGCAAGTTGATCTAAAATTGGAGTTTCCTCACTCATTGTGATCTCAGGAACAACTTGCTGAAGGATATCTCTAACATCCTCTAAAATTTTCTTTCTTTTCCTCTCCTTCCTTATTTTCTCCTGTTCTACCTTCCTCATGCACAATTCCCCATATTTCCTTAGTTCCTTGGAGTCCAATGTCCTTGGGTCACATTTTGGGATCTCTATAATCTCATCTAACATGACTGGCCCTTTTCCATGCTTCTTTTTCTTCTTTTTCTCATGTGGTGATGTTTTTACAAATGGAACTAGAGCTTTAACCTCTATATTTCTCTTTTTGGGCTCGGTTGACACACTCTCTTCCTACTTCTGCTACCTAGTGACTTGAGTCTTGGTCGATTGAGTAGGGGCTTTAGTTGTGGTGTTAATTGTTGTAGTTTCTACTAGTTTGGGGTCTTCTAGTTCTTGTGTTTCAACCTCTTTTTCTTTAGGCTTATTTGTCTCAGTTGTGTCTTGTGCACTTGATCCTTGCTCCCCTAATGTGTCCTTCTATTTCTCAGGGGGTTGAGCCTTTAGGTTTCTTTTCAAAAATTATCTCAACTGATTTAATATAGGAAGGTCACCCAGTATTGTGCTTTTTGCTTCCTCGATAGGTGTTGACTCCTTAGTTTGATCTGCAATAATGGTAACATCCTCATCATCTTTTACATCATCAGGATCATCATTTGTGATGTCTTCAATAAGAACATCATTAGTCCCTTTTATTATAGTTTCCTTGGGAGGATCCTGGTATACTTCTTGATAGCCTATTGTATAAAAATCAATGGATGTCATTGTGTCTAGTACCTTGGTGTCGGATAGCTCTATAGGGTCCTTGATAGCTAGATCAACATCATCCGAGTGTAATCCTTTACCTCTTATTTTACTCTTCTTCTCAGGTATCACCACCAATGTTAACTTTTCAGGTTCAGCTCAGGCTTGGAGAATAGAAGTCCATAATAATTGACTATTCTCATCTACTTCTATAAGTTTTCTAGCTAAAATTTTTAATGCTCTGCCTTTAACCAAAATCTCTTAGAGTATTGTTTCATCATATCGTCTATCTCGAGAACTGATAATGTGGGCATTGCAAATATTAGGGAGTGTTCCCTCATATTCTTTTCTATACTCAATGCATATGCCCATCTAGCAGATACTTTCTCATATAAAATTTTAGATACATATTTAGAAAATTTGATTGGTAGCTTTTTGAATTTTATCATCATCTAGATGATAGCATCTTCTATCTTATTTTGATTCTTGGTTGACATATGTACAAACTAACTCAACTGTGGGTTGTTAAGGCCTCAAGTATCTATTATTGTTTCTTCTAGCTCATCAACAAATTGATCTTTATCTACAAATACTTTAATTGATGTAGATCTTCCTCTTCTTCATCATCAATGTCATCCTTACCTCTGATTAGCTTTCTCCTTTTCTTTGGTGCCTCGGAGGTGGTTTGTTCACCTCTCTTCTTTTGATAAGTCTTAGTGGGTGTAGTCTTTATTATCTTTAAAATTCCTTTCTTCAAAGGTGGTGAAGTAGCAGTGGTAGATCTTGTTCTTTCCCATGTTTTTACTTCTTCTTGCTTCCTTTCTGGAGTGGCCTTAACCAGTGTAGATTGTATATCTCTTGCTGACTCAGTTGCCTCTTCATCATATGTAGTGTCAGCTAGGAGTAACTGACCCTCATTTTCTACCTCAACTAGAGTATCCTCAGATGTATCAACATCATCTGCATCATCTCCAAATTGTTTTACTAATTTATTCATCATTTTCCTTGATTTCTTTGTAACTTTTCTAATGACTAGATTCATTTTTATTCTCCGTTTGGCTTCCTCATAGGTTCCAAACCTAGTAGCCTATGGTTCCTTAGGCTCTGCTAGTAAATCCTTGATTAACCTAGATGCTCGGTCAATGCCAATCTTGTATCCCATTAGTGCTAACCATTTTGTTCTTGATTCAACTACTTTAATCAGTGTATAGTCTATGTCAACTAAGAAACAAATATTGTGCTCAAATTCCTCAAAAAATTGTCTTGGTATCCTACTTCTTCCATTCATTCTATCTTTGAATTGTTCAAAGTAAACATCCATTATAGTCACAAAGTTCTATCCTAGACTTTGAATAAAGCCATTAATTTGTAGTGTAACTAGCTTGTCAGTAGTCCAATAAACATTACCGATGGAAGGGAAAATGTTTTACACATAGAAGAATATGAAAATTAGCAATGATCCAAACTTACATGTGTTTGATTTTTCTAACCAAATGGTTTTCATGTTCTCTTCTAATTGCTTTAGCATTAACTTGGCAAGATCCAATTGAAATACCTTCTTCATAATTTTGTACGCTATCTCTATAGCTCCACACAATACACTATTAGGTCTTCTTGATTGAAATATTTTGTACCCAATAACATATACACCGAACCTAGTTTCAGGATCAATGATAGTGTTGATTTTTAGTCCTCTTCTGTCTCATTAAGCTCCAGTAGCTTTCTCTATCTCATTTCTTGGTGCAAACCTTCGTGCTTTCTCCTTGTCGGTTATAGGATAATGGGTAACTACATGAATAATATCCCTGGTGATCTTAACAAGTTCATCCAACCATAGTTTTCCATCATGTACATGACTCAAAACTATCCTTATCCATTCATTCTTGAAAACTTTCGAGAAATGTAGGGCATTTAGTAAAACCTTTACTCTTAAGTGTTCATGATCATCTTTAAGTTTCCTGTCAACACTTAGCTCTTTAAATGTGGATATGAGCTCAAAATCACTAATCTCACCAATTTTACAATGTATATAGGCACAAATGTCCTCAACTAGTAAAACCCTAGGTGATATGCTTGAAAAGGCTCCGGTTTTATCAGTTTGTGAAGCAACTTCGGGATGAAGTTTGTACTTCGGCTCATCACCTATTCCTGATAAAACTAGCTTAACATCCTCCCTAGCTACAGTCTTAGATTTATTGACTTTTGATGTGGACACCATTTTTCTTCAATTTAGGGCTTCGGTAAATAGCAATGAAATAGCTCAACGTAGATTGAACTTACTTGTAACTATGATGAATCTACTTGAAAATCTTCAAATATTTGATCAACTACTTTGGAAATCCTTCACTCGAATTCGCTCTTGAACCTCTCAACTCTTTGTGTTTGCAATGTGAAAAATAAACTAAGTCCATCGTGTATTTATAACACTTTTCAAATTCCCGCATAAACTTTTTGCAATAAATGCTTGACCTAATATGGCTCAGTAAGAACATTGTGCTTAGTGTATACTCCAAAATATCCAAATCTCAGTTAACACATAAGATATCACTCGGTTAATACCATGAATCAATTAACCTTGTAAAGAGTTACCAGCTAACAATTTCTCACCCTGTCTAGCTTATACGGGCTATATAAATTTAAAGCTCAAAACATATATAACCATAGTCCATCTTAATTCATGTAGATTTGGTATGTGAACACTAGATATAAGGATTTGTATGTAAGATATAACTGATTAGAATTTGCAGTTCCATACGTACCTTTTCAACTTAGGCTAAAGTGGTGATGTCACCCAATCCAATGGATGAGGTGTCACCGATTGCATTACTTGACTCAGTATTATCACTTGATGATTTTATCCACATAGTATTTCTTATCCTCATGATATCCTCAATTTTATTGCCATTTTTATAAGTTTGTGTCTCTAGAGCTCAGTCTCTGCAATATTTACTTAAGTGACCGACCTTGTGACAATGTAAACATGCCATACCAGTGTTTGTCCATTTGCAAGATCTGCCTCTCCAGTTCTTCCTCATGCAGTTAGCTACAATATGTCCATGCCTTCCACATGTTGTACAATCAACCCATGTGTTATAATACCAAGTATAAGCATTACCTTGTCTTCTCGGTTGATAGATCTTATTTTGTCCTTTTGGTGTCCAGATTTTCTTCATCTTAGTCCTACACTCTTGTGATATATGTCCATGCATGTTGCAAGTGTGACATTTTTTCTCCATGTAAGGTTTGTTAGGAGTCTTGTTCAACTTAGATTTGCACTCATGTGCTTGATGTCCATACTTGTTACAACTATAAAAATGACCATTAAACTTAGGAGTGGATTTAGGAATACCTTTAGATTTACTCCTGCAAACATTAGATGTGTGGCCTCATTTTCCATAATTATAATATGATAGCTTCTTTGGTATTTGATTTGTATGGGCATTCACTTGTTCAACTTATCTTGATGATTCTCCTTTCTCGGTGTAGCCTAATCCAGTAGTACTTCCAAGTCCTCTTTGACTGATCAAAAATTCATCAATTTTATTAGAACTATCTTTAGCTTTCTTAATCATTTCATTATGTTGGTGCTGCATCTTGACTTCATCTTTCAATCTCTCATTTTCTTCTCTAACTTTACTGATGTCTTCTAGTTTCCTTGTAATCTCACTGTTCACTCAGTTAACTTCCTGACTTATAAAAACCATATGATTAGAGATTTCAAAGTGGTGCTCGGTAAGCCTTAATCTCATATTTCTTCTCTTGTATCTTCTCAATCATTCATCTTCTATCTTCAACAATCAAGTTTCTATCTTGTTCATCTTGTGTAGCATTGTTCATGACATCAATCATTCTCACCAACTGCGCTTCTTGTCTAATCTACAAAGATTTAACTTGTTCAACAAGTTGTAGATTCATCTCAGATAAATAAAAAATTTCTCCTTCAGATATGTTTGATATATTTCCTGATCTAGATCCATAATTCTCAAATGGATCATCAATATCTTCTTCATGATAGCCATTTTAACTGTACCGAATAGCCATATCCTTTCTCTGAATCGGTACCTTCAATTCATCTTTGGCTCAAGCTTGTATTGTTCAATGAAGATCTTCATCTGTATCTTTTGATTCTCAATAGTTTTGTCCAGCCTATATCTCTCCATCCTGAGATCTTTACCTCTTTAGTAGTTAAACTTTCTTTATAAGACATCTAGCTCTGATACCAATTGTTGGGATAGGAAATATATAGTACTCAGAGGGGAGGGTGAATTAGTACCCTCATAAACTTTTGTCACTTAACAATGTGCAATAGTAGTGCTTTACTAACCAACTGAGTCCATTGTTTGTAACATACATTCAACTAACTTGTAAATGTAAAATTCATGAAAATAAAACAATAAAACATACATGAAATTGTTAACTCATGACTCAAGTATTTTGGTTACACATAAACCCTTGTTAGAAGGTAAAAACTACAGTGGGGATGATACCCATAAATTCTTCACTACTGTAGTAAATAAATTATGTTTATTAAGGCTACAATTGTGATCACTTCTGATGATCTTACCCTGTTAGGAGTAACATAAGGTCGACTAGATCTACCTTGTGAAAGGATTTTAGTAACACAAATCGTGTGTGCATTTGGTTAAGAGATTTACACAAGACAGTTAAGTCTACTTTGTTAAAATATTTAAAAACATGCTACAATGATCAAATTGATAACAATAGAATATCTATAAATGACAACTTATGCTTATCTGAATCATATCTATGAAATATCAAATAGATATCACTTGAATGTGTAGAATAAAACCTTCTATCCTCCTCGGTAGCCTTGTATGTTTCTAATAAATTGATACTATCTATGATAACCTTCTATGTCATGTAAACCATTGTCTGATCTCTAATGTCCAGTGTGTGGCTACTACTTCATGATCTCCTTATCATGCATACTAAAAATGACATCTTTTACCATTATATATGAAAGTGATTTGACCTAATTAGGTTTACAACATCTTACAAAACCTAAGATAAATGGTGTACAAAAATAACCTAGACCTAACTGTTATGTAGGAATCATCATAAAATTAAATGATTACATCCATAATAAATGTGTCTCAATCTTCATAAACCATTTATAGATCCGTTTAAACCATTTTTCATAGAGATATGTGCCATTTCTAATTACTATGTCATTTCCAGAATAACTTGATAAACATTGCATTCATTGTTTGGTGAATAATTGATGCTCGGTGTATAGAATGCTTGATGTGTACAAACTCGATACTCAGTAATACCTGATACTTAGGTAAACATGCTCGGTTAAACCTGTAATCTTTTAGCTTAAGGTTCTTCCTTGTATCTGCTCTATGTGAAGGCATTATAAGTTCAGCTGACTGACTTGTTTTACTCCTTATTCCAACCTTTACCAACTAAACTCATTTGATACTAATGACAATAATTAATGCTCAAATACAGATAACAAATATTAATTCTACACATGTTATCATTCCTAATCCTATTGTTCCTACTATTCTTTCAAGTGTGGTATGTGTTTCTTCACCTTCATCAATGTCCAGTTAAAATAGTGTTTCATTTTCATATTCAACCATTCCTTATATTTCTCACAATACTCCAAACATTTCAAAAAGATCATCTCCTACCATTCTTTCTACTGATTATACTATTAGAATCTTGGCTGAAATTGTGCCTTCCTTGCAACAATAAATTTCTTCAATGACTCAATCCAAGTTCAATATTCCTACTTGTGAGATAGCTACTCCTTTTTCCTTGGATATTAATCGTAGAATTATTTTGAGATATATAGGGATTTCTTATCTTGAGACTTATAAAGGTAAAGGTGACCCTTTGACCCATGTCAAAACCTTTCAAACATTATGTAGTGATTTTTTTCATTATCATAGGTTTATGGCTATAATGTTTACTAGAACCTTTCTAGATAAATCATTGCAATGTTATTGTTCTTTGCCTCCTTATTCTATCGATTCTTTCCAAAAAAATTCTAATTCTTTCATCCAAAAATTTCAAAGCACCTTTGTTCTTAAGATTTTTTTGACTAATTTCATGCATTATAGACAATGTGGTAGACAAAAGTGACTGATTTCATTGGTAGATTTAAGCATTTGGATGCTCAGATTTCTTATCTAGTTCCTTATAATGATGTGAAACATATTTTTTTTTCTAATTTACAAAAATACATTAGAGATAAGATTTTCCTTTCTAAGTTTTCCTCTTTTACATAATTGTGTGCATGGCTTCATAATTATTAGCTTCAAGAGAGAGATTTTCAAAGACCCACTCCAATATCTCTAGTTGATAAGAGTGATTTTGAATCCAACAAATTTAAAAAGATTACAAAAAAAAATAACTTTATTAAGATCAATAATTCAACCAATAATATTGATGATAAAGTGGTAGAAACATCCAAAGGTGTGGCTCCTTTATCATCTATTTTAGACCTGTGTATAATTTTACTCATCTTTCTAAATCTTTGCATAAAGTGATTTGGAAGTTTATTAATTATCACTTGTGTTCTAAATCTTTCCTCCTATTAATCCAATTGACACATCAAAACCTTTACCCAAACACTTTCATCAAAAATATTTCTATCAATACCATTGTCAACCCGGTCATGATACTGAAAAGTGTTTCTATTTGAAATCTATTACTCAAGACATCATTGATTCTAATTACATTTTTGTTGAGGGTTTTAATGATAAAGGAAATAAATCAATAGTGCCTCCCAAAATAAACTTGGAAATTTACATCAACCCTTTTCTATCTCCTTCAACCAATACCAACAAACCTACACAATTGTTTCCTTCTTCTTCCACCCTTGTTGTTGACTGTGATGATAAGTGTACTAAATCCAATAACATTGTCAATCCCATTGATCAAATAAAACCAAAACCCAAACCAAAATTTGAGCTTTGCATTACCTTTGACCCTAGTGAGATAATTAGATCACCTAATGGTCCTCTTTATATTGTAGCAAAGGTTAATAATCTCTACTCTTGTGGTGTTCTTATTAACCCTACATCCATAGTGAATGTGATAACTATCAAAAATAATTTCAATAGATAATTGCAACATGATTTCTATGATAAATCTTATGATATGATCCAAACTTGTAATGGTTTTGTTTATCATACCCATGGTTTCATTACATTTCCTATTGAATTTGGTGGTAAAACTTTACATGTTAGCTTTGTTGTCATCCCAACTGCTAATTAGTTTCAAGTCATACTTGGTCTTCCTTGGTTTACTTCAATGAAAATTGTAGCCTGTCCTATCCATAAATGTTTGAAATTTCCTCACAATGGACAAATCATGACTATTAACCATAGCGTCTATTATCCTTTAGTGCCTTGAGTGTCTATTCACATTGAATTTTTTTGGTCTTCTATGCCTAAACCAACTCAACCCCATAGAGATAATCTCTTTTGATCATATTAAAACTACAAAATTCAAAATAGTTATAATCTTACTAAACCTAATAATGTTCCATCTCTAGTTGGGTATATTCCTCAAGCATGACTTGAGATCTTTTGATAATTTTTAGATTACGATCTATTTTTTCCCTATTAAATGTCTCTAAACCCCTTTCTGAGACTTTTCTTATTCAATCTAAATATAGATCCCCCTACCTTAGATAGATGAAACTAATGGGGTTCTAGGACATTTTAGCTCAATTTGAAAAAATTATTTTGGTGAATTCATTTGTGTTTACAAATATCTTTCAAATAACCCAAATTTATGGTCCCTCAAAATGAAAAATGAGTAGTTAATGAGGATTAACTTGAGAGAAATTGGGGTTTCTCCAAATGTTATTTCAAAACATTCTATTATTTCTTCACATGAGACAACACAATATTGAACTATCTCGAGAATGTTTGGGGGTAGTAGGGGATATCTATTACTAAAAAATATCAGTGACCTCTCTACATAAACAACGGTTATTGATTCCAAAATAGGATATCTCAACAGAGATGAATGAAAATGGCCATCTCAAAGAGCCTATTGAATTAATAGAAAATAATTTGGTGTCCAAAGATAAATATAGTACATCACAAGACTTAGACCAAGGATTGATTAAAGATGGTTTTAGAACAATCACTATTATTCAAAATTCACAAAGTAAGAAAGTTGCTAGTTTGAATGAAGTAGTTGAAGTCGATGAAGATAGTAACTTGGGTCCAAGTTTAGTTGAAAGGGAACTGGGAATGCTGTACTTCTAGAAGGTATTGTAAAACTTATAGAGTTTCTAGATGTTTACACATAGTTCACTAGCTTGGGAGTTTAAAAAGATATAGGAATATGCCTCATCCTTTGATTTAAGTCCATTTTGAGACATTTTTTTTTTAGAATTATTTGAAGACTGTTAGAGTATTATTTCTTTTTACTCTAGTTGCTTAAGCGTCTCTTAGGTGCATTATTAATTAATTCTTAATTAATAATGTGCAACCTAGTATTTCCCTTTTAGGGTTTCATTCACCTTTTTAAGGTTGAACTTTGTAATTGTTTTGTTAATTCAGTTGATAATTTTGCTCTCACATTTTGAGTAAACATCTGAGTTCTTCTTTTTCGTCTTTTTGCTTCTACTTTGTATCAGGTTCTTGCATGCAGGTGTATTCAGGGTCTGTGGATTTGCATGTTAGCAATTTCTACATGGTATCAGAGCCGCCCTGCTGCTGTCTGGTTTGAAGATATTTGAAGCCACGATTCGAAGAAGTCAGTCACAGCCTTTCTGGGGTTTTTTCTGTAAGTTCTAAGGAGGCGCTACTTTTTGGTGCCGTTTGAGCCAAAACAGACTCCGCCATTGCGTTCAGAAGGCCCGGGAGAGTCGAAATCACATAAAGTTTGACCTATTTAGCCTCCGAAAGCACAGGGAAAATTTCTTGGCCTCCTAGGGCCGTACGGCTCAAAAATCGAGGTCATTTCTCGAAAAAAATTCAAAAAAAATCATTTATTAATGATTTTCTGCGTATAAAAAAAATGCAGCCAGTTGAAAAAAATCGCGCCTCCGGAGGACCACCACCACCGGCGGGTTCACCGGCGCACCACCGGCCCGCCACCGGCGCAGCACCGGCCCTCCACCGGCTCAAACCCGCCGCCCTCCCTCCGCTCCTGCGCCGCTCAACCTCGCTCGAGCTCCTCCCGCGCTCCACCTCCGCCCGGCCGCCGCCCAGCTGCCGACAGTGACGTCAGCTGACGTCACCAGGACATCAGCCGACGGCCAACCAGCCGTCAAATTTATGGTGGGCCCTATTTTTTTCCAGGGAGCTTGTTATTTGGAGGTACAGTCAGTTTTTTGTCCATATCTTGGGCATCCGGTATCCGTTTTCAACAAACGAAATATTGTCAGAAAGCTGTTTCCGAGCTGGATGCGATGGTGCTGGTTTCATTTTCTGATTCAGCTGTTTGAGTACCTGTTCTCAGCGTTGAAGTTGAAGCTTCATTTCTCCTCCTATTCAGCTTCTGGAACTCAGGTTTTCTCCTCATTTTTTGTGTGCTTTCAGTAATTGATTATTCATGGTGCTCAGGGGATAGAATATATACATTATGGGGGGGTGCATTTTACTTTCTGTTATTTACTTCCAGAAATAGTCCCTTCTACTTCTGTCTTTTCTTCTCTCAATGTCGGACCCCTCTATGGCCCGGCTGACACCCCATAACTATCACACATGGAAGCCACACATGACCAGACTCCTCATGTCACGAGGTTTATGGTCCTGCATAGATGCTGTTTAGCCAGTTCTTCAGCGACCTTATGAGGCACTTATGCACAGAAATAGGATGGATGAGGCAATGGGCCTCATTGCCATGAATGTTTCAGATGGGTTATTGTTCCACCTGGATGGTCTGACCTCACCCAGGGATATGTGGGACAAGTTCTCCACCTTGTTTGGCACCATGAATTAGTTCAGGATTCTCCAGATAGATGCAGAGTTCACCTCCTTGGCACCTGACTCATTCACTTGCATTGAGGACTTCCTGATGAAGTTCAAGTCCCTTCGATCCATCTTACAGGTTGCTGGAAAGACGAAGTCAGATGATGAGTGTATCTTCCTGATACTCTCCAAGCTTCGTGGTCCTTATCAGATCTTCACTTCTACCTTCTACTCCACTATGGATGCACTGGGTACTCGGCATGTCATGCCCTCTTTTTAGACCTTTTGTGACAGGTTAACTCGTGAGTAGTCCAAACTCAGTCAGATGGATTCTCTTACAGGTTCACCGTCACAGGCATTGCTTGCCAAGTCATCTCAGGACTCACAGAAGCCAAAGCCGAAGCAGATATCTGATTCCTCTTCTCAGCACTCCACTGGCCCACCATCTTCTCCTCAGAAGGAGAATCAGAAGACTCAGAACCCCACATGTTCCTATTGTCAGAAGAGGAACCATGATGAGTCACAGTGTTTTCAGAAGAGATGTGATGGTTATGAGAAACAGATTGCAGATTTGCAAGCTCTCCTTCAGAAGAGCGCTATTTCCTCTCCATCATCTTCCACCTCTTAGGGGTCTGCTTTTCAGTCTTCTGCCTCATCTTCGACATCTGGACAGGATTTTAGACAGGGTCATGCATTACGGGCATCTGTTGCATCCCCTTCACAGGTCCCTTGGATACTGGATTCCGGTGCTTCTCACCATATGGCATCTTCTCAGGAGTTATTTTCTTCTTTTGAGACTTCTCCTATTCCTCATATTCTCATGGGGAATAACACTGTACAGACAGTCTGTGGGACAAGTTCAGTCAGCATTCAGGATGGCACATTCAATGATGTATTGTATGTTCCATCTCTCTCTGCAAACCTTCTCTCCATTTATCAGATTACTCGCAGTGGGTCAGGGAAGACAGTTGAGTTTACGGCCGATTCAGCCTTCATCAGGGATCGTGTGACAGGAGGCATTATTGCTACAGGGACAGTTGATCCTTCCTCCCGTCTCTACATCTTTTCTCATTTTGGTCCACCATCTCCATTGTCCGAGCTCAGCTCTCCTCTTTCACGAGAACATCATGTGGTGCAGTCAGGTAGCTTGAACCTCTGTGTTGTTCCTGAGACCCGTGTTGTGACTGCTACACCACATCCTGAGGAGTACCTTTCTCTTCAGCCGGATTCTTCTTCAGCACTGCTTGATCCTCCAGCTCCATTCATCGAGACATCAGGTGCAGTTGTTGAGGATTCTTCAGAGGACACTCATCTCCTCTCTCATGACAGTGTCAGCACACCTGTCATACCACTTGCATTGGGGATTCCCTTTCAGGATCCTCGTGTCTTCTCATTTGAGCATCAGCTCGGCCTTCCAGTGACACCTCATCCTTCGAGGTCTCCTCTTCAGCACCCACTGACCTTCACTCCTCTGCATTGGAGTCACAGTGGTTTTCTCATTGCTCCAGGGGTTCTTTCATTCTGGGGGGCTTTGGAGCATCGACCCTCTCTCTCGGGGGGGGTTAGCAGCACGCATTGTACTACTGGCTTTGAGAGAGTCTCTTGAAGTCATGCCTTTTGTCTTTGCTTGCTTTTATATCTCTTTTTGGAGAGGGGTTTTTCCCACTGGGTTTTCTCCTTTGTCTCCGGTTTACAGAGATTTCCTTGTACTGGGTACCTGATCAGGCCTTGTTGCTGGGACCCATTTCTTGCTTTCTTAGTCTTGCTAGGTCTGCTTTCTCCCTGCGTTCAGCTTAAGGGGGGGTGTTAGAGTATTATTTCCTTTTACTCTAGTTGCTTAAGCGTCTCTTAGGTGCATTATTAATTAATTCTTAATTAATAATGTGCAACCTAGTATTTCCCTTTTAGGGTTTCATTCACCTTTTTAAGGTTGAACTTTGTAATTGTTTTGTTAATTCAGTTGATAATTTTGCTCTCACATTTTGAGTAAACATCTGAGTTCTTCTTTTTCATCTTTTTGCTTCTACTTTGTATCAGGTTCTTGCATGCAGGTGTATTCGGGGTCTGTGGATTTGCATGTTAGCAATTTCTACAGACCTCTTCATTCACTTTCATAGATGTAAAGATGGATAGTTGTAACTATACTTATAGTCTCTCTAGGGAAGATTATAAAAATTTTATGCAACAACATAAATTTGAGAGTATGGTCAAGAACACCTTACTTTAGGTTGTATAGGAAAAAATAGAGGAGTCGATGGAGGAGGTTGTTAATGAAGATGTTGGTTCTCCATTGGATAATAGTCCCATTAAAACTTTTGGCAAATAATATAAGGTAGATAAATTTTAAATGCCACTAGTTGGACAAAATGGATTTTTTGATGAATCGCCTATCTTTACCTAGAAATTAGTTATCCATCAAATAATTATGATCAAGCCATTAGTTTCAATATGTACTGGGCACTAAAGATAGATAGATTAAGATCACCCAAATAGGAATTCAATAGGTATTATATTTTACTTTTAAATCAATAAAATCTAAGGAACCAACCTCATCTCTAATTCTTAAAAGACTATCTACTTCAAGGAGATCTAGTCCCCATCTAAGGGTAGAATGAAGATCCTTACTTATAATGTTAGGGAAATTAATTTATTTTAAAAATAACTCTTGATAATTGTGAGGCAAAAACTATCCTTCTACAAGAAACTACATTTTCTTTTATTCATTCTTCAGACATTTTTAAATGATCGAAACTTAGGTTTGTAGCTCAATTCACTTCACTTGGGCTTATGGTGGTTTTGTTGTTTTGTGGAAAAAATCTAAAGTTCATATTTTCATAGTTAAAACTAATGCTAAGAAAATCTTAATGGAAGTGAGTTAATTTTCTTTTTCTTTTTTCATACTCAATGTGTACAAGCCATCATCTATGATGATTAAAATGTAGCTTTGGGATTCTCTATCTAAAGTTATTCAAAATTTACATTAGACCAAAATTATGATGGTTCGATATTTTAATGCAGATCATTTTTCAAAGGATAGGGGGTATGTGCAGGATCATGGTATGCTAAACTAGGCTCTTAAGTGGCAATGAAAATTCAGAAAACCAGGTTCAGGCAAGTTGATATGAGTTATAAATATTATATCAAAAGTATGTAAGAAGATAATCTGTAGAAAATTAAATTGTTTTCTAAGATACTAGGCCGTTTTTGAAAAACAATTATTCTATCATATGTTGAAAATTTTAAATTTCAATGTAGTAGTATGAAAATTTTAGGAAAAAATAAGAAGTAGGTGTATGTCTGACCACCATAAACGTAATCAAATGATACTTTTTTTTTACAATATTATATATATAAGTAGTAGACTCATGTCTGGATGTGACACATATTTTTTGTATTTTTTTTCCAAGTAAATAATTAATTATGATTTTACTTCTACTACTTTTCCAAAATACAAAAAACTCTCATGTCAAACCATGTTAACTTAGTCTAAACTTTATCAAATTGAAAACCTTTTTTATTTTTCTTGTAGTAGGAAAAGCATAGAATGTGACACATGTTTTTGATTTAAAAAATGTTGTACAATTTGAAAGTTATAGCTAATTTTCAATAAGTCTATCAATTAGGACTAGAAAGATAACACGTAGGTGTATGTCTGACCACATTAAACAAAATAAAATGATAATAATTTTTTATAAGATTCTAGATAAAAGTGGACTCATGTCTAGATGTGATGTATATTTTTTTGTATTTTTTTTCCAAGTAAATAGTTAATTATGATTTTTCTGCTAATTTTTTTCTCAATATAAAAACTCTCATGTGTGACCACCTTAACTTAGTATAAACTTCATCAAATTGAAAGAATTGTTTATTATTATTGTATTAGGTGAAGCATAGAATGTGATGTATATTTTAGATTTGAAAAATGTTATATTGTTTGAAAGTTATAGTTGTTTTGCAAAGAGTCTATCAATCAGGACTTCTTTTTCACATCACCACTTTTTGGCATACCATGATCCTGCACATACCCTAGGATATGAGGTATTTCTCCCCATTAATTTTACCCTAGATTTCAATGACTTCTTTTTTTTTCTCAAATGGATTATTTGACTACATTTCCCTCAGTGGTAAATTTACATTAACAAATTAGAGGAATTGTTTTATGCACATAGGTGTAAGATTAGATAGGTTCTTTACAAATCCTCAATGGATCTTAGAGAAAGGATCTTGTTCTACTACAAAACTAAGTCTATCTAGATTGGATCATTTTTCATTGGAGTTATCTATTCCTATATCATTTTAAGTACTTTAATCTATACCCAATTTTAAATTGTAAGGAATGTGGCTTAGGGATCTAAATGTTGTACTTCTTCTTAGACAATAGTGGTGTCAAGCCTCATTTGCTCCAAGATTTAGAAATTTTAAACTAGTATGTAAGGTAAATCTCATTAAGAGTAAGATCAAATAATGTAATGCATATCTATTTAAGAACACCTTCAAATAGAAGAAGATTTTATAATAACCTCTTTAAGAAAATAATGATTTTTTTTTTCATCATGGTCTAGCCACCTAAACTTAGGAGCTTCAGAAGAAATTTTCAATGGAAATGGATGAAGTTTTACTTAGAGAAGATATTTATTGGAGACAATGGTATAGGGATTTGTGGCTAAGGAAAAATGATATAAATACCAAGCTCTTTCATGTTATAGTGAAAATCAAAAGACATCAAATTTAATCATTTTTTTAAATTCAAGAATCTTATGGTCAAATTTATTAAAGGTGATAAAGGTAATCAACAAGAATGAGACTCCCATTTTTTCCAAAATCCTTTCCTTAAATTACCAATCAGATGAAACTGATTAGTCTATCATCTTGGATAGAATCTCATAATTGATCTTAGAGAAAAATAAGTCTCATATTTACAAGGCTTTTTCATTGGAAGAAGTAAAGACATTTTTTTTTAATATGGCCCTAATAAGCCTACAATCCCCAATAGCCTTATTGTCTTCTTTCAACCAAAACTGGGACTTCATTGGGTGACATATATTATCTACTCTAGAGCATTAAAAAAGAAATGCTACTATGCTCAAAAAATTTAACACAAGATTCATTACACTCATTCTAAAGTGCTCTCAACCACCGTCTTATTCTAAATTCAGACCTATTTGATTATGTAATGTATAGTATACAAAATTTTCACAAAGGTAATTTCCATTAGATTAGGAGCCATTATACCATCCATAATTTCAAAATATAAAGGGGTTTTTGTTCTAGGGAAATATACTAAAGAAGGGGATTTGGTATCTATAAAGTTCTTCACTCCATCCACTAAAATGATTTCCTTCAATGATTGTTAAACGTGATATGGTGAAGGATTATTTTACTATTTGTTGGAGGTTCCTCACTAAAGTTCTTCATAGAATGGGATTCAATAAGAAATAGTGTAAATTAAGTATTTAAAAATATGTAGTTTTAGTTTGTGGTGGTCCTTGTGGCTTCCTCTCATCCTCAAGGAGGGGGATAAATGGTGATCCACTATCACCATTTTTTTTCATAATTATGCTAAAGGGCCTAAGTAGGCTAGTTGTTCATCAACATTCATTGTCTATTTGTAGGGGTGTATCTATCCCAAATTATTCAAGTTGGATATATCCCATATATACTTTACAGATGAAATATTTTTATTAGGACAAACTATAATGGAAGAAGCTAGACTTATGGAATTCTCCCTTCTTGACTACTGCAAAATTTCTAGCCAAAATTTCAATCCAAATATATCAAAGGTATTCTTTTCTAATGTTACTTATAAAGTTAGATTTATGTTGCAGGAGTATCTTGCCTTCAAAAAAGCTATTTTTCCTTATAAATATCTAAGAGTTCCTTTTTTCTATGTGCCTAACAAAGCTTCATATTTTCTAAAATTGTCTCATCAATTTTAGACAGGATATAATCTTGGAAATATAGGTAGATATCCTAGGTAGGTAAAATATTATTGATTAAATAAGTTCTTCTCTTGATCCCAAATTATATTATGTTAGTACACTTCAAGCTCACAGTGGTATTCTACAAAAAATAGTCAAGTTGATGAGGGTTTTTTATGGAAAGATAATAATTTAGTGATAAAAAGAAGAAAATTACTTTCATCTCGGGATAATATTTGTGAAAATAAAGGGGAATGAGGTTATAGCATACACAACATGGTAGATAGAAACCTCAACTTACGAACAAAACTTGTACAAAAACAATATTTCACACCATCCTCTATCTACAAACAAATTACAAGGTCCAAATATATAGACAATGAACTTCCTAACTAGATTTTCACAATGACAATATTTCACACCATCCTCTATCTAAATTTTTTTTATAAGGTCCAAATATGTAGACAATGACCTTCCTAACTGGATTTTCACAATGCTCAATCTGTGCCTAAGGGCTCTTTTATGTGGAATTCATCCAAAGTAGGGAAGTCATACTACCCTAACCATCTTGGTTTATTAAATCTAGTGACAAGGCCTTGTTTTGAGAAGACACATGGAATAGTCATCCCTGACTTGCACTACACACAAATCTTATAGAACTTAAGTACTTGAGGAGGCTTGAGTTTGTAGGGTGAAAGACTATTTTATTATTTATTTGGGATATTATAGTGTCATGTTCACTGGAAGGATTTTTCTAATATTCCTTTTCTTGAGGATCAAAATACATCTCTTTTTAGCACTTCTTCAATAAAGGAAACCTTTATATTCCTCTGAGTCTGATTATCTTATTTTGACCCATAGTATATCTTGTTAGTATAGAATAAAAAAGGCCTATAAATCTTTGAGATTCAGAGTTATTTCTATCAAAGAAAGGGAATATTCCTTCTTTTGGCATGATTGTGTTCTCCCAAAGGCAGGTGCATCATCATAGCTGGTCCTAAACAATAAGATTCTAACTATCTCTTATTTTCTTAAACTTGGTATTTCTAAATATTATAGTTGCATGCTCTACAATCAACACGCTAAAAGTATAGATCACCCATTAATTCAATGTCCATTTTCTCAAGTTTGTTGGATGTGGTTTCAAAACAAGTTTGTGTGGTATGGACCATTACCAAATACTTATGAAGCTTTATTTGAACAATGACCTATCCTTGATAAAGATTCATTCTATGTTATCTTGTGGCATGTTTCTCCCCCTATATTAGCTTGGTTCTTGTGGTGTGAGAGAAATTAAAGAATCTTCAAAAAGCAACAACTTTCAATTTAGAAGATCATAGATTAGATTGAAATTTCAATCTCAAAAAATGTGAAAGTATACACTTCGAGGAGAAAATTTCTCTCCTCCATATTTTCATTCTCTAGTTCCTAGGTACTATCTTGATGACCTCATATTTTACTACCATTTCAAGGTAGTCAAATTAGGATGTTTCTTATAAAAAAATTTAGGGCTTCCACTAAGTGGATACATCCTCAAGGTAATTTTGTTTAACTTAGATTTGATGGCTCCTCAAGGGGTAATCCAAGAAAATTGGGTTCAAGTTGTGTAGTCAAAGATCATAAAAGAAAAATATTAATTTTATTGTCTAGTTATCTCCTAAATGACATAAATAACTCTGTAGAAGTAAATGCTCTTTTAAGCGAAATTAGATTAGCTCTATAGAATAATATGAACTTCATCCATATAAAAAGAGATTCCTAAATTATTTCTTTTACTATTATTTACAATTTTTTTTAAAAAAAATAGTTTATTAGAAACTTCAGTATGATCTATCGGAAGCATGGAAGCTTTTTCCAGGATTCTCCAATTATAAGGTGGACCAATGTTATAGGGAGGCAAATTATCTATTAGATTTCCTAGCTAATTTGGCTATTGATCTTCAGGTGGAAAATCAGATTTTCGCAAGGAAATAACTGACGAGCCACACACAGATTGTGCAGGCAATGCCTCATAATCATCATCTTGCAAGAAAAGTTGATCTAGCTTCCAAATCCACCAAAACCTATTCTTGCAGTCAATATTCAGAGTGGAATTTCAAATGGCATAGTATAATTTTCATAAAGCCTTTAGTACAAGCATCGAGCAAATTTTGGTATGTTGACAGGGATGTTTCCATCCAAGTTCCAACCATTGAGTAGTTTATTTCCACCGCTTTAAAATTTCATAATGTTGATGTGGATACTACAATTGGCAATTGTTTTGGATTCATACCCACTCTATGCTGACATGGACCATGAGACCGATAATTCAAAATTTGAAAAGGCAAGATAGTCATTGTGTCAAAACGGCTGATGACATCATCCTCTTAACTTACCATGCATTTTTTGTAGGGACTTTTTGAAATTTTTCTTTGGGAAATAATGGTTGTACTAGGCCCGTCACTTCAATGGAAGAACATGATTTTGACACATGTAACTTACTGGTTTCAAAATTATAATGTTTGGCAGGAATACGTGATTTCCTTAGTTCTATTTCTCCAGTCCCTCTCACCAAAAAAATCAATCTTTTCAAATCTCCAGCAAATTCTTCGATAGTCCATATTAATTTTTCATCGTTTCAAATGTATTCCCTTCCTTTCATTCAGTGCAACCTCTATCATGCTTCAATCAAGTTTCATTATTGTTCTATTAATACTTTGTGAAAGTTTTTTCCCTAGATCATTATATCTAGTCCTTCTTGCATTATGGGTTTGTAGGATTTTCACACAGCCTTTTATACAACGGTTCAGGAAGTAGACTATTCAGATTTTGGTTATGATTTCTAAATAGCTTCAGTCTTTTCAGGGAAGCTATTAGTTGTAATTTTTCTTTATGTACATTTAATTTATTAGGAAATACATTCTAGACATAATGTCTTTTACCCAAGAAAAAATCAGTTGTGCTCAATGTATAATTCTATCCTTACACAAAAAATTTAAAATCTCTCTCTTTGCCTCTCTCTCTATGTACACACATGTAAATGTCAATGTAATTGTCTATATACACAACCTAAATAGATATCTTATTTTTTCTATATTGTTACAATAAAATTACTTTCTCACAAATAAATATATGTTGAGAACACTATATCTCTTGATGTATTGTACATTGATTAATATAAAATATACACACCCATATACATATACATAAGTAGTTGATCAAGATTTTGGTACAAATTTTGTATGCACTTTATTTTATGGAATTTTAGAACCCTTCTAGTAATTCATATTAAAAATCACTCAGACACTTTGTACAAAAAAGTTGATCTACTACTAGTTTATATACTATAAAATACCAATGTTATTTATTTTATTTTATTATTTAAATATATATAATTAATCTATTTTATCATTAAATGGTATTAAATGGATGATTATTTATTTTATCAATCAGATATATTTCCATAGAAAAGGAATTTCAATAAACTATCATTAGATATATCCATACATTTCAATACCTTGCAAATAGATCTATATATGCCAATGCCTTGCAAATACATTATATATATGCTGAATCGACGTTGGCCGGAGTGTAGGCCATATGCACGGATGACTATTTATGCTGGGTAATTTGATATAGTTATTATAAATGGTGAGGGAAAAAGACTGATAACTCGAAGGAAATATTTATGAAGACTATACGAGGAAATTCAATGTACTTTGACAAAATAAAATCTAATTTATTCACTGTAAAAGTATTTACACATGTGCACTCAATTCAGAATATAAAATTTAATCGACGTGCAGACAAAATGAAAAGCAATGTCCTCCAAGTCGACAGAATAAAGCAAATGTTCCGATCAAAATGTAAGCATCTTTCAAACATCTATTGGGAAACGCACTTGTGGTGGTCTTTAATTATTCGAGGGGCACCAAAAGCCTAAAGGGAAATGTGACATGCACGATAAGTATATTTTACCTAATATATATCCATCTTTATGCATAATTCTAAATAAATTTTATCAACTAAAAATAATACTAGATTAAGTATTTTAAATACATTTTATAACAAATATTTTAATCTTCTTAGATAACATGTTATAGGTGGTGTAGTTTCATATATTAAGGTAAGAATTATGATAAGAGGTGATTAAATGAGATCATTATATTTGTCAATTAGGTAATGAAGATACATAGTCTTTCAATCATTTCAACAACTCTTTTTATTTGTGTTCAAGATAATTATTCATGAAGAAATTGAAACCATCTGTGTTAGTTTTTGTGATGTCTTCCTTAAAAAACCAAAACTTCATATTCTCATTTTACTAAATAGCAACCATCTCTAAAATGCTAGCTAAGTCCATGGGCTTTCAAGGTGCCATGCTCAAATTTTTGCACAACCAACTTATTCCAATTTTTTTGTGTTAATAGAGGACTACATTCCTTAAAAGATGTTTATTATAACTCCATTAGAGTTGTTACCTTCATTGAATACCTCTCTCCCTCTAACATTCCATATGCACTCACATTTCTTCAAACTATATGTTGAATATTAGTCATTAAATTTATGCAAGAGAGTATTCTCAATGATAATCACAATTTATTCAATTTATTCAATAGTATTTGTGTATATTGATAGGTTATTATTTTCATTAGTAATAGAGTATGGCATTATATTATGTTTTAGAAGTATTGTGTATGTCTTGGTTTGTAATTTTATAGAGAACCTATTATGGTATTATTCATCTAGAATGTTATTCCATTGGCACACATTGTTCGATAATATTAGGTCCTTAATCACTCATATAAATGATTTGTGAGGAAATTTTTCATGTGATTTGCTTCTTTATAGTAATGATGACTATTGTATCAATTTATGCCATCCAATATATTCTATATCATTTATATTATGTTTTTAAATTTTGATTTTTAAATTTTTCTTTTGTAAACAAGATAAATTATAAATCTCTTTCAATTTTAATTTTGGAGATCTTTTTATCTTTTTAAATCTTCAATCTAAGTAAGAACAAAAAGAATTTTTCCTCATTGTTGGTTCCATTTTGTAATATTTTTTGCCACCCATATTAAATGTTGTTTTTCATTTTGAATGATTATCCTATCACTAGAAAATAATAATTTTCTTTGAAAGCACCATTGCAATTAATTTTAAATATTTTTAGAAGAAAAAGACACTATTTAACTCTAACATATTTTGTGTTTTAGCAACAGGATGGTGGATAAACTACATGAAATTTATATCCTTCTCAATTTCTTAGAGAAAAATCATCTCAAGCTATGAATGGCTTACCACTAATTAAATTTATTTTTCTTATCACAGTTTCTTTGACTAGTTCAAATTTCTTATACAATTTTATTATGCTAAGCTTCTTGTTATTGAATATTCTATTATTGCTCTTCTTCCATAAATTCCACAATACCATCGAAGGGATGGTAACCCGGTACCCTTCCCATACAAGGTGTTTGAATATCGTCCACCCTTTTAAAAGTTCAAGGATATCACTAGATATGCATTGTTCTATCTAAGTTTACCGTGTAACAAATCCTAGCAGCAGATTTCAAATTATTTAAATAGTATTCATATAAATTATAGATAAAAATAATATTGATAATTATTTTTCATTATCTAGTAGGTAAATAACTTTTTATAAGTTAAATGAATTTGAAGCAATATTTTTTATCAGTTTTTGGATAAATTTACTTAAAACATCTATACTAGTTTATTTGTATATTTGAAAATGAAATTACAAATATAAATATATGAGATCTTATTAGTTGAAACATTCACTCAAGAATATTTTATTTTTCAATTGAAAGATAAAATTTTAATTTTACTTTTTACATATATAATTTTTTGTCAATTTATAATATAAAAAATAATAATAGGGGAGGGATAAAAGAAGTCAAAATCAATGGCAAGAATATAGAACTAATAGAAAGGATGGAAGAAAAAAAGTCAAGAATGACATAAAGTAGATGGATAAAATGAGTCAAGATAATTTGAACTTGATTGGAAGCTTCCCGAGAAAAGAGTTCACATGTAACGTTTCACCTTCTCACTCTTTTACAATCATAAATGACCCCTTGCGATGTGGATGGAGGCCAAAATGAAAAATAGTTCTTCACATTAAAGAAGGAAGAGAGAAAAGATATTTGTAGATAATTGTAAAAGGATATATTTATTTACCATATATAGTATAAATATGTGACAAGAATAGATATTATAAACACAAATAAATGTACAATAATTAGACCCTGTAAAACTATTGACCCTTCTACCCATAAGAATATCATCCACATATGAACCACTCAACAATGACATCTCAATTGAAACTGACAAGAACCCAAATACTATAATGTAAACATCACAATATATCGTTCCCAACTACATAAATATATAACTCCTCCAAGCACAAATGAGTATAGAGCAATAGTTAAACATGTTTGAAGCAGCACGAGGGCGATGAGTGAGAGTTGGAGCTATCATCGCCTTGACGTGATTTGAACTTGCAATGTCGAGTCATAAAATCAAGGGAACCCTCATCATCTGAACGGCAAAGTTTGAGAAGCCGACAATGCTCCGCTCGAGACCATACCCTTTCAACAATATCATCTAAAATACTAGAGATACCGAACAGGTGTTGTACTCTGGCCCGCTTCACTACGAAGTGGACAAAATGATGGATAAATGCGAGAACGCCACACAAAGTAATGAATATGAGACTTCCCAAAACAACCCAAGAAAAGGTCTTAATCTTACGGGACAGCATCGCGTAAACTGCACACATAAACCCACAGGCGCTGAAGCCAAAGCTCAGGCAAACCAATAAACTGTTGACACTCATAAACCTCATCTTCCTCCTCGTGGTAAGCTCTGAGCTCATCTCCCACATTATGCAAACGAAGAGGGATAGAAAGAAGGCTATGCAGTCGAAAATAATGAAGAGCTTAAACTGAACTACGGATATGAGAAGAGGGTTCCCTTGATTATGTTCATCACATGGGCTCTCTTGCAGCTCTTTCAAAGGACTCTCCTGATTGAAACCACCTGGGACGTTTACGAGAGCAGCACATGTCATGGCAGCCAACAGTGCTGCCACCACTAGTTCTGCATTGCGCCTTTCTTCGTAGGCTTTGTTGAGCATTGACATCGCTTTCTTGTACTTTATATGGCTCACCTGTGGTGCACAGTACATGAATCGCTTGGGCTTCCCTCTAAAATCTCCCAGCTTCCTTATAATCATGAAAGATTCGTGGTATTCTATGACTTCTCTTGCAATTTCTAAGGGTGTCTTGTACTCACTGTTCAGTGCAAGCTTGTTCACGCCATGTACTTCCAGCAACAAATATACCATCTACACCAGAAAACACGCAGAAAGAAAAGAAAGACGAACAATTAGTTGGATGTGTAATTCGCAAACGTGCCACATGCAGAACCATTCGAAAAGGGAGTACTGAGCATCAAACCCTAAAAGAATCTTACGCTCTCATATTTGTTCCTTGCTGCAATGTGCAACGGCGTGTCACCAATTACAACAATTGGCTGGTCATCTGTCTCAGTCGAATTTGGGGATTTATTTTCTTCAGCCTTCTTTTCCTCCGTAGGATACTGCTCTCCTCCACGAATTGGCTGGACATGCCGGGAATTAGTAGCACGATTACCTTGATTATTGGTTGGATTTGTAGTACAATTTTCTTCATCAGAGGAAATTGTGACAGGCTGGTAAGGCTGATGGATAAATTGTGACAAGTCTACCTTTCTCCTAAGTAAAGACTCAACAAATTTGATTTGGTTAAGCTCCACAGTGTAGTGCAGGGCATTTCTTGTGCGAGTTAGTAATAACTCCACTGCTTCTTCGAACCCTAAACTCACTGCCAATTTTAGCGGAGTTTCTCCTCCTTTATTTGTGCATTCACACAATTTTTCGTCCAATTCTACCAACTCTTTCATCATATCTATGCGATCTTTCCTTACGGCTAAATGCAAAGCCGTGTCTCCGTTTTCATCTGCCTCCTTTATTATGCTTTTAAAATCTGCATGAATCACATTGTTAACCAATATGAACAAGTAAAATATAGCCGTTTAATTTATTAAAAATGAGTCTAAGAAGAAAATGACCCGAGTCTCGTAGCTTTTCCACCAAGTCTCCCAGCAAATCTGCATTTAATGAATTGAATTGTTAAGCAAGAGAAACAACTGAAGAACAGCTCAAAGGACAAGAAAAGTCTGTTACGAGGACGAACGTGTGTCTCCAGAAAATGCTGCCAGATAAAAACATGTTCTTCCTTCTCTTGTCTTCTTTTCAATTAAGCATGAGGGATCAAATTGTCTGAGCAGGTCTTTTGCATCGCTTATATTACCACTTTCACAAGCTTTAATCAAGGCCGATATGTTCTCCATTTAGAAACAAAGCTGAATGCCTCGTAATGACTTCTACCGGAGAACGCAGCGTTTTTAGGTCTTGGTTGGGTACCGTGAATTCATCTTAGATCTTTGCTGACTTCTTTTTTTCCCCTAGTGTTTACCACTAAGTTCGATTTGATAGTATGCTATCGAATTCTCCTTGCATCATGCTACGTCTCTAGAGTGACATAGCCTTAGATTCCAGGGGACAGGTGTTAGGAGTTGTAGGATTCTAATAATTGTACACTTATTTGTGAATTCATCTTAGATCTCTGCTGGCTATTTTTTTTCCTAGACACCTGTAAGTTCGATTTGATAGTATGCTATCGAATTCTCGTTACATCATGCTACGTCTCTAGAGTGACATAGCCGTGACATAGCCTTAGATTCCTCAGATCCTATCATTGCAGGGGACAGGTGTTAGGAGTTTTAGGAGTCTAATACTTTTCACTTATTTGTGATCAGTAAATAAATAATTTATATTTAGATAAAAAATTATTAAATGTAGGTCAAAATGGATCAATACTTAAACATATGAGAATCTTTAAATATTACATTAAAATACGTAAATAAATGCATTAACAAGGAAAACAAATAATTTTTTGTTTCAAATAAAATATCATAGCCATCTATTATAAATGTGTCTTTTAAAAAATAACATGCTTAGTTTATAAAATAAGATGTTCACTTGAACAAGTAGTGTTATCAAAGTGAATTTGAATGTTGGAGGTTACGTCAGAGTAAGTTAGGATGAAGTGCACATTTTCATGACAAGCGAAAATTGGTCTTTGAATATTGCCTCCATTTGTTTAAAGACAATTTTTTTGATGTGATTTTGGAGGTTTCTCTAGCAATAGTAATATAGAATGTGTCATGGGAAAGGAATAAGGGAATTTTTAAAAGTGTACACAAAAATATTGATCAAGCGATAAAAAAAATATTGAGAAATCAATCTCTAAGGTTGCACGAACCTACACTATAAAGAAAAAGAGACTAGATTCTATTTTCATTTCTGACAAAATTCTAAAAAATTGGGAAGGTACCATGATACCTTTGAAGGGGTCTCTTCAGAAAAAAATTTAAAAAATTTAAATTAAAATAAAAGTAAAAAATCTTACAGTAAGTTGTGCATGATAGATATTAAGTGGCAACTTGTTAATATTTAAAGGTATATATCAAACTTTGAGAGGCTAGCTAAAGGAAACCCAAGGGTTCTGAGTATTGGATGTCTTGTTACGGTCTTTAAGTGCACAATTTTACTAGCAAGTGTTGCAATAATTCTAGATAGAACCAATAATGTAGAAAAAGAAAGGGCCCTATATGTTGGGCTTTGCCTTGTTTGTTAGCTCAATATTTTAAAATTAAACATTTAAAATGGTTCAATGATCATAATATTGACATTCAATAAAATGGAAACCTCAAATTGGAGAGTGATATATTTCATTCGAGAGGGAAAAAATATAGTGGAAAGGTTCTATAGTTGTCAAATTAATCATTGTTATCGGGAGGCAAATTGTTTCAAAAATATCATGAAAAAAAAATAGTGTGATCTACATGAAGGGGAGATCTTAATGAATACTTTATCAAGTTGACAATACTTGCATCCTAAGAGGCTCCATAATTTCCGTTTAAGACTTTGGGTCTAAGTGCATAGTGAAGGAAATTATTGCTCCTACTATGTAGGAGCAATTGTTATCTCTAATTTTTTTTCTCTTAATTGTATTTATATAAGTTACATCTGGTACTAGAACTATTTGTTACCTACATGTTGGTGGTAAATTTACACAAGAGGATCATAGCCCATCAATTTAAAAATTGAAATGCGCATTGAAATATGATGAATTAGCAGCAATTGAAAATATAACGTAGCATCTTATTGTCTATCGAATTCAATGGATCTCCCCCAAGAGTTTATAGAGGTAGCCTAGCTATTCATATTCTACATTAGAGATGTTTTAATTTTGGGCATGGCATTGTTAAATGTGGTGGAAGGAGATAAAATGCATAAATTTAAATCACTTGTTGGAGTTCTTTTGAATAATTTGAATTCAAGTAATTACCCAAGTTACCTCATTTTGTACATTTCCCTCAAACATGCCCTTTTTTACCAGAATATATTAACTACTACTTCCCCCTTTAGAAACCTTAAAAAATAGATTGGAATTCTATTATGTGACTAGGTACTAGAGGTTTATAGACCCATACTATGCTCATATAAATCTTTGTCTCATTCACAATGAAGGAACTAAGATACTCCAATACCAAATGATCAATATTATAGTTCACTAATTAATACTAAAAGGGGAATACATAATATGTATAAATATGGCCTCTTTCTCTAAAGGATGCAACTTTTTTATATTCTAGTCAATCGTTAGTAGAAATATTTTATTTTTTAAATAGGTTTAAATGCTTTGACTAGGAGCTATGAACCGATGAGGTTGCAAATAGGGGACCTCATCCCCAATGTGATTTGTGTTAGGATTGAGTATTACTGAGGGGGGGGTGAATCAATATTACAACACTTTATATAAAACTTAAATCAATTCCAAATAAACTATATGATTGCTGAAATGAAAAGAACATAAGAAAATAAAACACAACTCATAACACCAATATTTGTTTTCGAGGAAACCCTTGCCAAGGGAAAACCCCGGTGGGGATGGTACCCACAACTATGCACTAAAATATAATATCCATGTTAGAAGATCTAGCCTTGTTAGGAGCTGAGTATTACATACTACATTTCCTTGTTAGAGGAATACAACCCTGTTAAAGGTATACAAAACCCTATTAAAGGTATAGTGAGATTACAGCTCTTATAATCAATACTTCGGTTACAAAGTGTTCTTCAAGAATGAACAATACAATCATCTGCTATGATTTGATAGTTCAAGTTGTAGTTCTCAATATAATTTACCAATCTTTGATCTCACATCTTCCATTGCTATCATTATCTCACATTACATTCTCACATTGCTTTACAAAAAATATCTTCATATGAATATGTATTCTATCATTGAGTCGACTCCCAAATACAATACAAACTAGAATAATTAACAATGAAAAGAGTAAATACTAAGTCAGTGATCTTGTATTACCAAAGTGTCAGAAATCCTCAATCTTTATCTAACTTAGAACATTACCATTCCATCTTATATTCCCTTAATTATCACAATTGTTCATATGTGATGTTTTACTATTCCTCTATCTTCACGTAACTCCAAATCATTGTAACTTGCTGATAACAATACCAAAACACAATTGAAGTTAACTAAAGGTCATATACATCCCAAAATGTCTTCCTATAAGCTTGCAAGCCATCATCTATTATATATTGTCTTCGATGTCCAAAACACTACTGCTATACTCTGTAAATCTGTCGCTACACTTAGTCATTTTTAAGACTTTGTATTCAAAATTGTATTCAACTTTAAGAGATCACCATATCAGATGTGTTTCCATAAATGACAACCCTCAAGTGCTTTATACTTCTCTCCAAGCATCACTTTCCAACAATCTCTCCCTTTGACATTGATGGCAACACTTAGCGAAAAATGACTAAGTGTCAAAACACTTAACTCTCCTTATTTTCTCTTTCTTTTCTTTTCTCCTAATATATTTTTCTTTTTCTTTTTATATATTATGTTTTTGTATTTTCTTCTTCTCTTACACATTTTTTTTTTCATTTTTCTTCTTTTCTTCTCTCCCTTTGACATTGATGGAAAAGGTGTAACCAAAATTGCAAAACTTTACAAAAATATAGGACTTAGTGCTTGCTCACCAGCTTTAGAATATCTTGGAAGGATTCTTCCAAGATCTTCACTTCATCATTCCATTTTTTGACCAACAGTTCAGTGACATGTATTAGGCCAATAAATGCATAAGATGAAATCTACTACTTTTAATTTGGTGGGTATGGAGTTGGTCATTGATTCCTCAAGCTTCTCCATTTCAGTAAGATGTGCTTCAAGAATTGGTAGCTTAGGAGTGATTAAACTCTTCAGCAAACCAAATCTTGCCATTACTCTCCCTTTCTCTATATCCAGTACATTTATTTTGTCAAAAATATTGGATGCCTACTTGTCCATCTCCAATACAGTTTGTGAGGAGGTCTGACAACTGTTCACCATGCTATCCAAATTGGTCACCTCCTTAGCTTTTATATCCTCAATATTCTGAATGTGTTTGACGGGATTAATGCAATAACTATATAGATTCATTCCATGTGTGACACAACTTTTGGCCTTAGATATAGTTGTTCTTAGAATGCCCAAGTCCCATGAAATAGACTAGCATAGTTCCTTCAATTTTTTCTCTAGGTATCTTTTCTCTGCCTTCTCTTCTGCAATCTTTACTAATGACTCATAGTGACTATCAAAATTGTCTAGTGCCATATTAAGACTCTCTACATCATATTTTCCTTGAAAAATAAGAGGTATAGGGAGTATATTGTTTACTGTATTAACTGCCCTAGCAATTACCTTAACCTTTATGTCCCCTTTTTGTTTTGATCTTTCTTTTGCCTTAGTGAATGCCATGAAGGATAATTTCATCAATTCATCCTCATCCATGTTCTCTACATCTGTGCTCACAAGCTTGTCCATACTTTCTAACAATAAAGTGGTAGAAGTATCGAGTTGTTTCTTGACTTCAACTCTTATCTCTTCTTCTTCTCCCTCTTTGGTTTCTTCTTTCTGGTCTTCCTCTTTTTTCCCTTCCTCTTTCTATCCTTCCTCTTATCATCCTTCCTCTTCCCAGTCATTGCACCAACCTTATTTCCTTGAAATGGATCACTTTCTTCAAGTGTAATGTTAAGATTTATAGGCACACCAGCAACAAAGAAGTCTGGTTGCTTGTCAATATTTACTTCACTTCCTTTCATAATACCCTTAGTTGAATTAGAGGTTTCTCCTATTCCTATAGGTGTGGGCTTGGTATCCTTAGGAGGTGAATCTTTCTTGGGAATGTCACTCATTAGTATTTGATCTAATGCTTTCTGTGTATCCTCAATAACTTCATCATATTTCCTACCCATTATTATTACAAGTATGGCTTTTGTTCTTAATAAGGGTTTGAGATCCTTAATTATCTTCTCTCTTTCTTGTACATAGACTATAGGAAACATGTTCTCAATAGCTTTATTTCTTATTGCCTCATCTTCTATTTGTGCAAGTTGTTTTCTAATTTCCAATTTCCCATACAAGTATTTAGGTATGCTGCCCTCAATTTCCAGTATATTCTTCTTGTAAACAAGTAAATGTTCAATCACTATATCTTATATTACTGATTGATTGTCAGGATCATAGCTTTCATAATACATGTTTAGTGTCTTTAAGTTACTATCTCTTATTATCCTTTTATGCAGTATTTTTATATCTGGTCTCTAGAGGTTCTCTTCTTTCTTTTGTTCTACTTTCTCTTCTTTCTTCTCACCTTCCTTATCTTCTTTCTTCTCATTTTCCTTATCATCTTTCTTCTTCACTTCAACTTCAACCTTTTGTCTCTTGGGGCTATTGGGTTTTGTTGTTCTAGTGGATCTCCTAGGTGTGCTCGTAGGTGCACCTTCTTGTGCTATCTTCTCTGGAGTGATAGATAGATCAATGGTATTGGAAGTAGGACTTACTATGTTTTATGCTTCTGAAGGTGGAAGGGCTTTAAGTCTCATGCTTTTTGATCCAGAGGTTCCTTCAGTCATCTTGGTCCTTACTCCTTTTAGTTCTTCCTTTTTCATGCCGGCCTTTTCTTTCTTATCCTCAAACAATTTCTCTATCTTCCTTTTCCTTGTGCCTCTATCATGCTCTTCTCTAAATCTTTCTAATTTTTCTTCATATGTTCCCCATCTCTCCTTAGATGTGTCAACTTTTAATGGTAGTACATGTTATATTTGCATCATAAGAACTTCAGAACTAACTTCATATCCCATAGGGTAACACCATTTCTTCCCAATTTCAACTGCATCAAAGCATACAAAATCAATTTCAACCATGAAATAGATTGTATGATTATATTTCTCAACTAATTTATTCCTAGATTCTATATCTTTCCTTCATTTGTCTTTGTAGAATTTTGATCATGGAAAATAGTTCATCATCTACCCATGTACTATTTTGTCTTCTGTAGCTCCCTAATATCTGAATACTAATGGGTATGTTGTCCTTCCATGCTCTAGAGTGCATTTTGGGAAACTTGTGCTCAATATGTATGTACACATGAATTAAAAGTGAGCCAAATCTAAAAACCTTAGACTTATCTTTCTTGATTATTTTTACATTTTCCAAAAACTGTTGTGCCAGAATCTTGCATAGGTTATATTTGGTGGTCTCTTTTACCATTCTATAGGCCATCATTATGAATCCTTTTGACACTGAATTGGATCTACAAATGTAGTAGATTTTGTATCCAAGCAACATAGAAACCAATCTTACATCCTATTGGAATATGTCATTAAATCTCATAGCTTTCTTGTCACATTTTGAATAGGTTAGGGTTTCAACTTTCTTTTTGATGTTCTTTTCTACTATAGGAATAGATGTTGTATTATCTATCCCAGTAATTTCATGAATCAACAGACTGCACATCTTCACAAGTTTCTCACCTATCACAATAAATTGGTCATGAACTCTACTAAGTATTATCTTTAACCATTCTATTCATTGAATTCATTTATGTGGATTAACTTCATGATGGATAGACCTCATCTAAGTGTTTAAATCCATCCTTCATTTTACCATTTGATTTAATCATCTCATCAATTTCCCTAAATATCTCTGCATCTCCTATTGTTTCATACTTGCAATGAATGTATGCCCTAATATTTTCTATGTGAAAGACACCGTGTGGTGTTTGCGAAAAATCTCCTTCAGGGTCATCCTCACAAAACTTAAAGGGGTGTCTTTTAAACTTATATCTTGGCCTATCCACAACATCATATATCAAAGGTGCATCCATAGGTTCCTATTTGAGTAAAATGACATAAGTACCTTTAACATGCTTAATTTGAGAATTATGCTTTGATCGATCATGCATTGTAGCTGTCTGGTGGTTTGATATGATTTTTAACTCTACTCTCCTTGGTTTTTTCTCATCAAATGGTGAAGAATTGGGATTCCTTGAGGTCTTTTATTCATCACCAAGTGAGTAAATACACTTGAATTGAAGTTATCTCCACTTCACATACTGTCTAGTCAATAAATAATCTCACATTCATAGGATATGAGTCTCCAAATGTCGCTATCACAGATATAGACTCCAAGGTGTCCACATACACCATAACTAAGATTACATGAGCTTACTCCTCATAATCAAGGGTTGGATATAATATTTTGTCTTTGTCCAATGCTCCCCTGCTTTATCCAATGCTCCCCCTAAGGCAATGCTTGGTCTTCTAGCTCGATGTATTAATGTTAACATTAGAAGAAGGCACAATAGCATCTATTGTCTCTCCCTAAACCAATGCCTTGTTGAATTCTTTTATCTTCCATTTCTTACCATTGTCTTCATTTTCTGGTTTCTTGAAATGAGTCTTGAATTCATCTATGTATTCATTAAGAATTTTATCACTATCACCAATATTCTTCTTTATAACCTTAGGAGGTGGTCCTTTTCTTTTTTCCATTCCATTATAAATACAAAAATTAGCTATATGTCCTAAGTTGTTTCATTTGTAACATGTAGGCATTGTTTTGTCCTGATTAATCTACAGTTTTCAAAACCTTTTAGTATGCCCAAAGTTATTGCATTTTTAGCATGTGATCTTGGTTGTTGATTCTCCTATGATGTAATCTTTCCTTTTTCTTGACTGATCAGGTTTCTTGCATTCTGCTTTCTTGTGTCCATATGCATAATAGTTATAACAATAACTAGTAAAGGTTTTGAAAGGGCCTTTACCTCTACATTCTCTTTTGATGTGTCCAATATTGTTGCATCCATAGAATCTACCTCTGAAAGGTCTGTTGATCTCTAGGTTCTTCAAAAGTAGGTCTTTTTTCAATCTTCACTTTATCTGGTTCTTCATAAGATTTAGAACATTCTCCTTCATTGTATCCAATTCCAGTCATATCTCCTTTAGGTTTTTGTCTCTCTCTCTCTCTCTCTCTCTCTCTCTCTCTCTCTCTCTCTCTCTCTCTCTCTCTCTCTCTCTCTCTCTCTCTCTCTCTCTCTCTCTCTCTCTCTCTCTCTCTCTCTCTCTCTCTTTGTGTGTGTTCATCAATCTTATCCCTCCTCATATGTAATTTCTCAATGTGTAAGTCAGCTTGAGTGAGTTCACCTTTAATTATCTGATTGTACTTCTCTAATTCTAGGAATTTATCCTTGTAGTGATGAGGTTCAATCTGCATTTGTCATATCTAAATGTTTTCTTCTTTTAGAGTCTCTACAAATTTTTATCTCACATCATTTTCATGTTGGATCTCCATAATCGTCAAAAGATTAATTTGTTCTTTTTCTTTCTCAAGCCTCTTTAACTGGTTTGATGTGTCATTTTCTGAATCCCCCTTGATCTTTTCCATAAGGTCATGTCTTTGATTTCTTGAAATTTTAATTTGTTCCTTTGGTTTTTTGATAAAACCTTCTGCTATATTCTTAATTTGAATTTCAATTCACCATTCTCAGCCTTTTCTTTGTCCAGGTCATCAACTATTTCTTCAAATTTCTCTTGCAAAATTTATGAATCCATTCTAATCTCCGTTAAGCTGTTAGACTTTCTCTCCAATTGCCAAAAGCTCTTATACCATTTGTTAGGATTGAGTAATACTGAGAGGGGGGGTGAATTAGTATTACAAAACTTTATATAAAACTTAAACCACTTCCAAATAAACCGTATGATTGCATAAATAAAAATAACATAAGAAAACAACACACAACTCATAATACCATTATTTATTTTTGAGGAAACCCTGGCCAAGGGAAAACCCCTGTGGGGATGATACCCACAACTATGCACTAAATTATAATGTCCATGTTAGGAGATCTAGCCCCACTAGGAGCTAAGTATTACATAGTGCATTTCCTTGTTAGAGGAATATCAACCCTATTAAAGGTATAGTGAGCTTACAACTCTTACAATCAATATTTTGGTTACAAAGTGTTCTTCAAGAATGAACAATACACGCATTTTTTATTCTTTGATAGTTCTAGGTGTAGTTCTTAATATCATCTTCCAACCTCTGATCTCACATCTTCCATTGCTATCATTATCTCACATTACATTCTCACATCACTTTACAAAAAAACTCTTCATATAAATATGTATTCTATCATTCATCCAGCTCCCAAATACAATACAAAATAGAATAATTTATGATGAAAAGAGTAAATACTGAGTCAGAAATCTTGTATTATCAAAGTGTCAGCAATCCTCAATATTTACCTAACTTATAAAATTATCTTTTGATCTTATATTCCCTTAATCATCGCAACTGTTCATATGCCATGTTTCACTATTCCCATGTCTTCACCTAATTCCAAATCACTGTAACTTGCTGATAATGGTACCAAAACACAATAGACCTTAATCGAAGGTCATATACATCCCAAAATGTCTTCCTCTAACCTCACAAGTCATCATCTATTATATACTATCTTCGTTGTCCAAAATACTACTGCTATACTTTGTAAATTTATCTCCATACAATCATTTTTAAGGCTGCGTATCCAAAACTGTATTTGACTTCAAGCGATCACCATATAAGATGTGTTGCCATAAATGACATCCCTCAAGTGCTTTATACTTCTCTCCAAACATCACTTACCAACAATTTTAACCTTAATGGAAAGAACAACTACACAACAACTTAACCATCACAACATGCCACTATTGGCATTGGTTAGTAGAAGTCTTATCCCTACTTATAACCAGTATTTTTTCTTAAATGTAATTGTAGTGTCCTAAATTTAAAGCATGCACAATATTTTTCCATATATAGGCCCAATTTTAGTGTCTTAAATGTTTCTATAAATTATTGGCATTTTAATATGCATTTAATTAATAAATATTTAAATATATGTCCTTTTCAAATTAAATTTATATTTGGGTCCTTAATTTTATGTTTGGCCCCTTTAATTATTTCATTTTTTTATCACCTCTTGAATACATAGGCTCTATTTTATTATGGGTGGACTTTGGTTTTTATTCCATTTTTAAGCCTAAATAATTTGTACATTTTAGGTATCCCCATTCACCCCCAATTTAAACTTAAGCAAAAATTCATTGGTATAGGGTGCCCCATATGGCACAAAGTGAGATAGACCATTCGATTCATTGGGAGAATTTATGTAGCCCACAAAATGAGCCCAAACTAGAATTTTAGAATGGTCATTTAATTTTAGTGGGATGTTTAAAACCTTGTTTGCCTCCTTCAAATTTTAATAACTAAAATAGCTAGATGAGGAATAAAAGAAAGATAACTCCCTCATTTTGGCTAAGCAATTACCTACAAGAAAACATATAGAATCATTAAAACTAAAAACCATCGAAGCACTCAAGATATGAAGGAAATTTTAAATCCATTCAAGTATCAAGCATAAAAGATAAGGAGTAATGTCTAGGTCCAATTGTTAATGAAGGAATTTGTGATCTTCTTATGTCCAACATCCATAAAACATTTACAATACTTTCAAGAATCTTTATTTTAAATTTGACAAGTTTATGAAGGTATAAACATGTTATCAAGCCTCTTCTACTAATGAGACACATCCCTTTTATGCATCCTTATTTTTATTTCAAGGTCAATTCCTCCATTGAGTTTTTATTGAGGCAAGCGAATCTTCCCCAACATTTTGCCTCTTTTTAGTGTGTAGGTGACATGTGGTGCCATTTTGAAAAATGCAAAATGAAGATTTTAGAGATATTCTTAGGTGGAAAAAGTTTCATTAGAATTTATAGGGTCTCAGGAACAACCCAGGGTCCCACGCGAGTCTTGTCACCATATATACTCTAGGTCACCATGTACCTATCATTGCTAACTCAAATTTGGAAAACAAGATAGTATTCTTTTTGTATCACTAAATATAGTATAGAAATTATGTTTATAGTCTGCAATATGTCCACATGCCCCTCTTTTCTATTATTTTGTTGCATTATTTCATTTCTCCTTTACATAGTCATTTCCAACTCCACAAAAAATGAATTCTTATATCCTCTTAGAGCTTGAGGCTCATTGGACCTAGTGGATTAGCTTTCATTACATGTGATGATAGAATCTAGGGATGCACTTCCTAGTTTTACCATCCATCTTAGTGAATGCCCATCACACCTATTTTCTCTCATTACATTTTGGTGAGCCTTACACTTTTACATTCTGATTCCAATTCGATGTCTAGGTCTAATTTATATGCATTAAATTTTATTCATTTAGAGCCATTTTTATTTATATTTTCTTTTTTGGATGATCATATTGACATGCGTTAAGTTATATATACGAACATTTATTAACTTGTTCATAGTGGATCTTATTTTGTATAAACTTGATGCATTTTTCTAATGCCTTCTTATCAACAACTTCCCATTGTTCATCCAAAGTAGTCACTAGATTTTTCACTAGTCCACCCAATGGTAGGAATAGATCCTTTTGATATAGATTATCTACCTTTTTAATCTCCCATATCTTATAGTTTTAGCCATTAAAATTAGAATCCTTATGTCTTACTTCGTCAGCCATTTCTCCCACTCAAATGTGATATTTCTTACCAATTCACTAAGAAATACATTCCTCTGATACTTGATGTTAGGTTTTAGGTAGATATGAGAAATAAAGAATATTAAGATAATGCAAAAATAAGGAAGATAGAAAAAAAATAACATAAATAATTAATGTGGTTCACCCAATATGGACTGTATGCACCGAAGATATAATTGTCCACTTAGTTTTGTTATCGAATGAAGAGAAAATTATAATTTGATAATTTTACATTACAGTGCCACTTATTCATAGGCCTTTTAGGTAGTTTACCAATTTTGGTTAAAATATTAACCTAAAAATATTGATGACTTAACCAAAACAAAAAAAGCAACCAAAAATATTTTCCCTGGCAAGGATACATGGTGTGTATAGTACTTGCCTGATCAGTCACCACAAACTAATAATGCACATTGTTTCTTCAACACTTCATCAAAAAGTGAAGTTAATCTATATTCATATCATGTATACCGTTGTCACTAATTATAAGATCCAAAATTTCTTATGAACTAAATCTGATTCTCCATCCATTGCTACACTATTTAAGAAAAACATATCTTCTCCTCCTTAAGTTACTTCTTCTCCTACAAGTGACCTCTTAGAAGATGATTGGAGATCATTATATTTTATGCCATCCTTTATGAGTGAATACAAAGCTCCTAAATTAAATAATGTACCCTTCAAAGGTCCTAGTGTGTCATTTTTTCAACCTGATTCTCCTAATATTTCAACTACTAATCTTCGACATGGTTTACAGTGTATGAATCAAATCTTTGAGATTCGTGAGAAACTCATGAAAGTTGTTTTCTTCAAACCACCTCCTTTATCATCTAAGATTTCTTCAATTCCTAGATTTAATCAAGAAATAATTTTTCCCTACCATCTTGGTGATCAATTAATTACTCAACCTAAATAATAGAATCTGAAGCATAGTCAAAAATTTTATGGATCTTCCTTTTTGCATGTATCATCAATAGCATGATCAGTCTATTGATGAATTTTATGCATTGCATTAAAAAAATAGAAACTCATTGATTATGTTATCATTCATATAATAGGTTATAATGAGTTGTTTCTCAATTATGATTACTTTGAATAAAATTTTAGTTCCTATTACATTGGTCCACACTATGTGACATTATTAGCCTCTCTATTGAGGGATCATTATCATTCATGGTGGTATAATTTTAGCTATGATCATACTTGGTGAGTAAAATAATAAGTCCCCTTTCTCCTTATTCTTGTCTCTATACTTGGGAGGTAAGGGTAGTATTTCATTATCTCTCATCCTTATCTTAAGGATCCACTTTTTCCTTGGTTACATGACATTTTTTCATCTTGTGATATCTAATATTATATAGAAATGTTTATTTTTATTAATAATTTTCTATTATACAAGAGGTTGTTAGATAACTGAGAGGGGGGCTGAATAAAAAAACTCCTAGATGTATATAAAAAAACTTTCAAATTAAATAATTAACTTGGTAAAATATCAATTGTGCCTTTCTCTTCATATACTAATTACCAGTAAATTAAGTACTATGTTTGCCGATCTAACTAGTTATAAAAATGTGTAAAGTAAAATAAAAATTCAATACATCCATACACATATAATACATATATTTTTAGCATGGAAACCCTGTTAGGGGAAAACCCACTTGGGACTTGTAACCCAAAATAATTCACTCTTCTAAAGTGAGCTCGGTTAGGAGCCAACCCTGTTAAAGGTTACAAAGCACACTGTGAGATGTGACCTGGTTAGAGGATTTATCACTAACATATCTCCTTTGACCAAATATTCACTATGGGGTCAACAAGAAAACAATTAACATTCATTGAATGTCATATTCAAATATAAAGACTATTAAGGCCCACTTAGTTAAGAGATTTATCTGTAGCAATAGTTAAACTGATATAGTAACGATCTGATTCAAATACAACTTTGATTTTCATATTTTTAGATCTATGCTAAGCTCAAAAATACCTCTGATCAATAATCAATTTAATATCTCCATTTCCTCCAACTCTGGATTGCTCAGTAATTACTTACTCTGACACTCGGTGTTGTCTACAACTTTTCTCAATTCTGTCTTCAACCAGTGTGATCAGTTTTGCATGAAAATAATCCTTTTCACGTGAATTCTCCCACAACATCCAAAATTCTAGACTAAATAATGAATCTCATGTTTCTCTATATAGACATTATAAACCTTTTTATTTCCATCCATAGATTTTTCCTATTATTCTTCACCATAGATTTTTCTGCTTTAACCTTCCTCAATAGTTGTGTTAATAACACATTTCATTCTGCTTCATCTGATCATCTTTAAAAATTTTTAGTCATTTGATCATCATAACAATGTAATACCCCAAAATTGGCACCTATTTAATTTCATCAATTTTGGTGCATTTTACATCACCAAAGTCCTAGTTCCCTAGGCAATTTTCTCTTTCATATCTGACTTAATTTGACTTGATGTCAATTGCAAAGACCATAAATTGCAATAATCAAACATTAAAATTAATTCCTAAGTCTCTTTGACTTTATTAGCTAAATTATCTCTATGATACATTAATTTAATTGTAAAGTCCTATGTGCTTTCTAATTAAATTAAAAATATACCCCCTTTAGCTAATTACCCATAAAAAGGAATTAATAATTGCTTGTTATTTGAATGGACACCTTTTCTTGAATTAATAATTTGAGATATTTGAAAGGTCCTCATGTGGAATTTTCCATTCTTTTAATAAAGTAATTCATGCTTATTTGTCCCAAAAGGGATATGAAGGGTCAGGAGTTTCGAATCAAGAAACTCTTCCTCCTCCTCTTGGCTCTTCTATTTATTTGGTCTCTTTTTCTTCATTAGAAGAGCAATTTTTGAGAGCATCTACACTATAGCATTTTTTAGTCTCATATCTCATTATTTTCAAAGCTCTTTTATTGCATTATCTAGTTTAATTTCTCATATTAGTGTAATTGCATTTCACATTTAGATTAAATTTGCTTACTTGTTCTTAGTCTAATATCATCTTTATTTCAAAATCAAATAAAAATCTGCATTTCATATTTCTTTCAAAGTTTTCTAGATTAATTGCATTCATTCTTAGCTTATTTTCATTTTGCTCATATTTGCTTTCAAATCCTCCATTGTTGAATTGGTCTCCCGGCTGTTGGCTCTCGTTCTGAGAGTATTCAAACACCCCATTCACATAGGAGGCAACAGGTCGCCTCACCATGGAATTTGGATTGAGTTCTTCATACTCTCTCCCAAATTCTATCAAGTGAATAATGAACATGTTGTGTTGTGCCTGATTTAGAGGTCACATTCAGTCACATACATTTTGGCACCCACCGTGGGGCAGAAAAGATCAATTTCTGGCCTCATTCTTTATTGGTTTTTCAATTTTAATATTGGTTTCAGGCCTTGTACGGATATGTAAAGTCTGAAAATCCTATAATATAGTAATGGATAGATAGAATTATGAATCTTCTTTCTCATGCTTTTGGTTTGGTTTATTTTTATAAAGAAATGAATAAGTTATGATCATTTTGGTGAAAGTGGGTATTTGCAGATTTGAGATTCTCTAAATACAGTCAGATTGAAATGTTTGATACGGACAAATTGTGAAGAATCAGGATCTCTAATAATATTCATTGGAAAGATACGTGAATTAACTTTCATTTACTTTTGGTTTGAGTCATTTTTATGCAGATTTGTGAAAGTTATGGGCATTTGAGTGAAAACTGGTTTTTAACAATCTGCATTGGAGTTGCAGGTAATGATTTATTCTTAGAAAATGATTTATGAATGGAAAAAATAAATGGCTTACATATTTGGAAACTAGATTCATTAATAGTTACTGTGAATTTAGTTTGGTTTCATTTTGATTCTTTTTGAGAAAGATATGTGTTTCCCTAGGCAGGGTTTGATGTTTTAAATCTGATTTATGACAGAACAATTGCAGTCTGAAAACATTATTGGTTGAGGAACCAAATGAAATAATAAGACCTTGTAACTTTGGAAAATGGTAGTTCTTGATGTTAGCTAAAAACTTTATTCTTTCCAGAAATTTTAATATTGTGATTTTATTGGTCAAATAAATCAATCTTTAAAGGCTGTCTTGAAGACAGCAATGTTACATATCTTACGGTTTGTCATTGATTTGTCTTGATTCTATACTTTTGGATGTGTGCTAAATGCTGGATTGCAGATCTTTGGACCTAAGGTGAGTTCTTAAAATCTCTAAAACATTTGGACTTTGGGCATAAAATCAATCTCTCATGTGTTTGGCTTGAGTGTTTACATGCTTTCATAGAACACATTTCAATTGATGCTCTTAATGGGAAATGAATGAACATAGATTTTCTTTCATTCAAGTTTGTGTAAGTGAATGCTTGTGTTTAAACTTTAAGTAATTCTTGGTTCCAATATCAAATATCTCATTGAGTGATTAAGGGCATGGATTCTTTCCTTGTTTACATGAAGAGTTAAATGCACCACTTTGTGGACTCACTTCATGTTTACTTGAAAAGTTAAATATTCCATGATTCAAACCCTCTTGCACTTATGAGTAGTATTGATTAGCAGTCTTAGATTACTTGTGATTGATCTAGATTGCTATCTTGGGTTATTGGACTCGCTAATCCGCCGGCCCCTCATTTCCACCCTGTGGTTGCAATCCCAGCGCCACATTAAAGGGGAGGGGTCTATAGGAAAGAAGAGTTAATTGTTCCACTTGGCAACCCTTTTGTGCTTTTTGGAACTCACTTGTTTTCTAGGGTGTGGACTCACTTTGATTTTGTGTGAGGAGTTAAATGCACCACTTTGTGGACTCACCTCACATTTACTTGAAGGGTTAAATGCACCACCTTTAGTGCTTTTGAATACTTTTTGATAGAGAATTACTTACTTTTTATTTTTTAGAAGGCCTGCTTGGGGATTTCATCACCTCAAGGGACGACCTTAACTCCCGTGTTCTGGCGGAGTATAAATATCGGGAGGTGAATCCAAAGACACCTCTCTTGGGAATGAGTTAGATTTCACTCTTGGCTAAGCCTCAAAGAACTTTATACCTTTGAGAAGTGAAGGAGGAGATTTGGGTTACCGTCTCCCCCCGGCTGTGTGATTTCATATTCTTCTCATCTACGGATTTGGGCCTCACGTACCTTGCGTATATCGAGGACTCCCTTTAGAAAAAGCCATGTATATCCTTGTAGACAACTTGCTAGGATGTTTTTGTGTTTTAAGTGTCTGCTAAAACATTCTCAAGAACATACACAAGTAGAGTCCTTAGGGAGTAGAAATACTAAGTCACTATTCATGTTCATGCGCAAGGTTGCTTTGTCCCTTGCCCATTGCTTGAAGACTGTTTGCTTGAACTCCTTGATTGCTGTCTTATGTGCTTGATCAATGACATAAATCTGATCTGCCTTTTTGTCTGTGATCTATTTTTCTATTTTCATGTCATTCACCGTCAGAAACTGGTTGTCTTGAGTTAGGAATCGATCGATCTTTGCTTTGAATCGTATTGTCTCTCATTAGTCTACCTTATCTCATTGTGCTCTTGTACCTTGCGTTGTGATTGTCTTATCTCGGCTGTTCTAGCCATCTCTTTTTGACAATTCCTACCAGGTTCATCTTGCATCTTGGCTGTTCTAGCCATTTATCTCCTTTTTGTTATCTTAGAGACAGAGTCTAGCTTTATCCCGAATCTTTGCTCATTACATCTTCATCTATGACTATCACGACTCGAAGTGGCAAGACTTATCCCATTCAAAACGCTGATCAAGATCAAAGTAAACCTCGTAATCAAGACATAGGTCATCCTAAATTTTTTTATGAAATCTGAACTTCGTGAGGAATCCTCACATTCTTCGTCATTCCAAGATTATTACAATCCATTGTTTCAGATACAGTCTAACTTACTATTTCAAGAATATTATAACCCATTGTTTGAAGACCAGCAAGACTCTGAAGGGTCACTTTCTAAAATTAAACCTATTGATCCTTTTGAACCTATCAACTCTTTCACGATCTCTCGTAATACTACCAACAAGATGGGAGATCCAAAACCTTCAAAGTTGGTTTTCAATCTCAGCTCTAACATGCCAAAACCTTCAAAGTTGGTTTTCAATCTCAGCTCTAACATGCCAAAACCTTCAAAGTTGGTTTTCAATCTCAGCTCTAACATGCCAAAATCCTCAAAGCCTATCTTTAATCTTAGCTCTAGCATGCAAACAGTCAATGCCACTGAGAAGGCTACAATAGAAGCTCAACCACCTTCCAGATTTGCTAGAAATAAACCTTGGATCTCTCACTGTGACATGATCATTTCTCCAAGGAGTGAGGATACTCCTAAACCCAAAACTCCCTTTGTCTTGCGAGGCCCTACATCTCCCTCTTATAACTCCACACAGTCTCCAGCTTGTGTGAATGCTATCCCTCGATCTCATGCAAAGATTGTTCTCAAAGGTCCTGAACCTTCGACATCCAGACCAAAACTATCTATGGATAAAGCCCTCACTAAGGAAAATGTCCCCAAAGATCTTGTTCTCAACCAGTTTCAATCTATGGTGGGTCATTTGACCTCACCTCATTATTTATCCTTCCCTGAAGAAGATGATCACTCTCCAAGCCATCCGCATGATGCTCCCCTACACACTGAAGTTATGACAGGCCCCAAGAGTATCCCTTGTGTCCTCATTGAAAATAGTGCTAGCCTAAATACTTGCTCTGCTAAGATGCTTACCCAAACAACAGACAGATTTTTTCCTGCCAATAGAGAGTCCATTGAGTTCTATGATGCTAAGCTAAAAGAAATAGAAAAGGCCTTGAAGATCAAAGATATTGGCATGGGGGAATATCAGATTGAGTCCATCTTGTCTTTGACAACTCTCCCTCCATCTCCACGTTCCTATGAGGAACCTTCTGAAGATAGATTTGGTATATGCTATCAGAGCTATGAGCTTGACCAACCTAGCTGCAGCTTGCACTCATGCAAGGATTCAGATAATGAAGAAACACAGATTCAGCCTATGACACATGAAAGATCTTTGAATGTTCAAAATTCTGATTCAAACTACCAGAAAGAGTCTTATCTACCTTCTCAAGTGCTTCAAGAACATGATCTTGGTCCTCACCAGGAGGATTTTATACACTCTACTGAACAGATTTCTACTACTGCAGCTACTACTGAATATGTCACTACCTCTAATGGCACACATACTGACTGGGAGAAACTATTGGATGCTTCCCTTATCTTGGGTATGCCCTGGGGTATGCCTACTCTAGATTGTTCCACCACTTCTGCTATTGAACAGACTCCTACTATTGCCAACTCCAATGGCACACATACTGATTGGGAGAAACTGTTGGATGCTTCTCTTATCTTGGGTATGCCCCAAGGTATGCCTATTTCAGATTACTCTGCTGCTCCTACTACTGAACAAGATCCTGCTGTTGAAGAAACATTTCCTTTGATAGATGACAACAATGAAGAAAGTCTGCCTCTGACTATGTCTCTAGCTGAATCAGACTCTATATCAGATGCTACTAAAGAAATACCAGTTGATGCTATGAACCTATATGATAGTCTTAACAACTCAGAAAGAGGAGAAAGTTATGATCCTCCAAATCAAGCTATTGATGATGATCCTTTCCACCCTCATATGGAGATCATTCCTATGGCTCCTAGGCCATCTAATCCAAGTTATACTCCTACTGCTCCAGCAAATCATGGGTATGTAAGACCCCATTCTGTTACAGCTTCATGGAATATTGGAAGATCCAGAATTGAAATGGTTCCTATTCATGCACTCTTACCACCTGAAAGGGGACCTAACTCTTGGAATAGACCATCTTGGTTAGGCTCACATAATATTCCTCCAAACTTATTTGACTCTTCTAAGATGACTCACAATCAACAATTCTCTATGGAAGATTACTTTCTCAATCTATCTAATGCATTCATGAATGATGAGGATGATATTGATATATTTGCACTTTAGCCCATCCCATCGATTTCTCTTCCCTCTTCATCTCCCAGAAAAGTGGCTCGTCCACTTCCATCTCCATCTCTCCACCTAAACCAGTCATATAAGCCATTTTCATCCACAATTCCTGAGTCTTTTGGAAGTAACTTGGATGTACAACATAAAAATAAAAATAATAAGAATCCACTTATATCTCAAGGTCACCATGTCCCATCTAATCGACATGTGACTATGAAGAAAAGAAAGCAACAAAGGTGTTCAAAAGACCGCAAAGGTCCTCAAAAAGAAGAAGACAATCAAAAGCCAGAAAATAAAATAAAAAATGGATCTCGAAATCCATTCTATAGGCATTGTCATCAAAAGCACCTCAAAGTAAAGAAGAAAAAATTCAAAAGCTATGTGGATTCCAAAGAAAGAAAAAATCAAAGTTGTCATTCGAGCTTCCAAAATTCTCATGCTTCCCTCCATTCCATCACCCTTGCCTCTCATACTTTACCCTCTTCACTCCATCTTGCCTTGTCCCAAAGTGCATATCAGCATCTCCTCATTGCTAATGACATGACTAAGAGAAATCTAGAATGTATTCTCCCTAAGCATTTAGAGCGTGGGAAATCCGACAAAGAGTTAAGGTGTGTCCATGAGGATATTTGTGGGTCTCACTTAAGTGATCTTTCCTTGACTATGGATCTCTTGACTATTGGACACTACTGGTTGGCTCTTCTGTTACTGCTACAACATCTGGTTCTGATTCTGCAACTTCTCAGCTGGCTACTACTACAAATGACTGTGTCTCCAGAGATCACCACTAAAGGAGAGAAACTCAAAGAGCCCATCAACGCTCTTCATTTGAAGAAGTTCTACACCTGAAATTCTCTATGTGCTCATGTACATACTTATTGGTCCTGAAAAAATCCAAAAAAATTGATATATTGCAAAAAATCCTAAAAATTGCAAAATGTCCTGAAAAAATGATCATCTTAGTGAAAACCTGGCAAACAGGCGCTTTGATGTATCTATTATCCTAGCGAAAACCTGGTAAACAGGCACCTTGATAATACAAAAAAATAGAAAATTTGAAAAAATACAAAAAAAAAGAAAAGATAAAAAATACAAAAAAATGAGATATTCAAAAAAATACAAAAAAATCAAAAAATGAGAAAAGTACAAAAAAATTGAGAAAGAGAAAAATGTGCCATTGATGAAAACCTGGTAAACATGCGTCATGGTAGCAAAAATAGAATCTCTGCCAAGATGGTGAAAACCTGGTAAACAGGCACCTCTTGTTTCTTGAAGCTGGATCTCATCTCAGCATCGCTTGGCTCTTAGTTTCCTACTTTAGTTTCCTTCCTTTCCTTCTTTAGTTTGTTTTCCTGCTTTCCTGCTTTAGTTTGTTTCCTGCTTTGGTTTGCTAGCTCATGCGCTTGTCTTTGAGTTTTCCTCGACTCTTCATGGATTGGAACTGGTTCACACTTGGGGGCACCTACCTAGTCTAGGGGGCATTGTCCTATCACTTTTGGAAACTCTTTTGAGCATTGGTCGCCAGTGGTTCCCACTATGCCTGCCTACGGATACCTAGCTTTCGTTCGATCTCTCTTCTTCAGGATTTCTCCCTTCTATCAATCACCAGTGATTCTCATTACATCTGCCTACTATCATTATCTCATTGAGACTTTGAACGTTATCTTTCCGAATCGACTTCAATCCGCTTGAACATGAACTTGAACTGAAACTTAAACTAAATGTGTGTTCCTTTGAGGCTTGCTGAGCTTTGTTTTCTTTGAGTGTTTGTTTGTTTTCTTTCTTTGCTTTCTATTTGTTGGTTTAGTTCCAACGATCCAAAGAATTCATTTAAGAGGGGTGTTCATCTGTAAGAGCCTCTATCTCGTATTGGATGGCCATGCGTACCTCGACTCCTTTTATATGGATGCTTTGGTGAGGTTGGTTCTTCTCCTTGTTTGTTTTGAGTGACTTCTTTTGCTACATTTGGAATTGCTAATGCTCATCTTGCTAAGTGAACGTAGGGGTCACTGCGAGCACTCTTTGGCAAAAGAAAGATCTCTCACGTGTTTGGTCTGTTTGTTCGCAAGAGACATTCTGGTCATTCTAGCAAATGTGCTTTGATGCTTATGTTAACTTGCTAAATTAAAAGGAATAGGTGTTCAGGTCATTCTGGCTTCTTATGCCTTAATGCTTACACCTCATTCCGACAAATTTAAGACTTATGTCATATTCATATTCTCATGTTGGGGAGAATTGTATGGCATCTTGCGATTGTCCTCTGCTTAAATGAACTCAATGATGATAAATACGATGAGTCCAACAGCCGAGTCCGGAGGATTGCATTTGTTCATCCTAGGCCTGCATTTAGACTTGCATCTTTCATTCTAGGCTTGCATTTGGAGTGCTTTCTTGCTGCTCTCTTGATTGCTTTCTTCTGGATCTGCTCATCAAATGTTTACATCTTTTGTCCCAGTCTCATCTTGGCTGCATCCTTTTTCGGGATCGAAATCAAAATCTGACATCTCTAAGTGGTTCGAAATCACATTTTTAATATTGGACTGCTTCTGGATTGGATGCTTGTGCAGTCAACCTTTTGGCGTCATTTTCTTGCTAGATCCTCATCTTTGCATCATGTTCTCAAATCTTTGCTTATTTTCATCAAGTCAACCTTAGTCAAAATTTGGTCAACCATGGTCAACTATGGTCAAACTTGGTCAACAGGACCTCTACTTTGCTCCAATTCACTTCTGTAGCTTCGCGAATCTAGTTTAATTGCTTTTGCTCTGCAATCTCTTGTTGTTTATCATCCTTCTGACATGTCATCTTTCAATTTCGCTCCTGAGGGGGCAGGATGATTACATCATTTGAATCTTGTCGAATCTATTCTTGAATCAGTCTGATTTCAATCATCAGTTCTCATCGCTAGGGACATCTTGGCGCCTCGCATCTTGTTATCTGGAAATCTATCTCTTAGGTATCTGAGCAATCTAACTCAGATCCTCGAGGATCTTGAAATCTTTTGGGTATTGGGGCAATCTAACCCTAATTCCTGGGAGTCAATCTTTGTTCTGGAGACGACTCTCGAAATCTCTTTTAGACTGTTATCTGGGCAATCTAACCTGGGTCTCGGAGGACTAAGCTTCGTATTGGGGCAATCTAACCCTGATTCGGAGATAGTCCTAAATTTTCATCTTCATCAATTGGTATTGGGGCAATCTAACCCCGATTCCGGTTCTCTTCTAAGACCGTTGTCTTCGCAATCTAACTTAGACTTCGGAAATTCTCATCATCTGTCACTTCAGACTATTCTTTGAATCAACGCGCTGTTCGCACATCAATTCAAAGAGGGGCAAATGTAATACCCCAAAATTGGCACCTATTTAATTTCATCAATTTTGGTGCATTTTACATCACCAAAGTCCTAGTTCCCTAGGCAATTTTCTCTTTCATATCTGACTTAATTTGACTTGATGTCAATTGCAAAGACCATAAATTGCAATAATCAAACATTAAAATTAATTCCTAAGTCTCTTTGACTTTATTAGCTAAATTATCTCTATGATACATTAATTTAATTGTAAAGTCCTATGTGCTTTCTAATTAAATTAAAAATATACCCCCTTTAGCTAATTACCCATAAAAAGGAATTAATAATTGCTTGTTATTTGAATGGACACCTTTTCTTGAATTAATAATTTGAGATATTCGAAAGGTCCTCATGTGGAATTTTCCATTCTTTTAATAAAGTAATTCATGCTTATTTGTCCCAAAAGGGATATGAAGGGTCGGGAGTTTCGAATCAAGAAACTCTTCCTCCTCCTCTTGGCTCTTCTATTTATTTGGTCTCTTTTTCTTCATTAGAAGAGCAATTTTTGAGAGCATCTACACTATAGCATTTTTTAGTCTCATATCTCATTATTTTCAAAGCTCTTTTATTGCATTATCTAGTTTAATTTCTCATATTAGTGTAATTGCATTTCACATTTAGATTAAATTTGCTTACTTGTTCTTAGTCTAATATCATCTTTATTTCAAAATCAAATAAAAATCTGCATTTCATATTTCTTTCAAAGCTTTCTAGATTAATTGCATTCATTCTTAGCTTATTTTCATTTTGCTCATATTTGCTTTCAAATCCTCCATTGTTGAATTGGTCTCCCAGCTGTTGGCTCTCGTTCTGAGAGTATTCAAACACCCCATTCACATAGGAGGCAACAGGTCGCCTCACCATGGAATTTGGATTGAGTTCTTCATACTCTCTCCCAAATTCTATCAAGTGAATAATGACCATGTTGTGTTGTGCCTGATTTAGAGGTCACATTCAGTCACATACAAACAAATATTATCTTCTACCTTAGAATCATAAATAATTGTCCAACTCATCATCTTTAGTCGGCTATTACAAACTCCATTTATTTATTTTACTCAGTCAATACAAGAATATGTCGGTGATAGCTAGCTCAATTAATACTATACTCGGTATACACTACACTTGCTTGGTGTATACAAAAATCTTCATTTACTGACCACATAAATTTGTTCAGTCTTGATCCTCAATACATAATAGAATCATGTAATATAGTCAAGTCATCAACATAATTCCATAGACTCATCAATACGTTATCCAATGTATACCATATCCATATCTTTCTCATCCATCTCATCTTCCTGTAGATATCTCTTTTCTTTACCATTTTCCTTCTTAAGATGTTTGTTACGATCATGATAAGTACAGTCAAAACTATTTGACATCAATGATAATACATTAACTGATTTAATGTCTCACATATACTTTAGTAGCTTGGTGATCATCAATCACTATCTTTCAATTATCCATTCCATTATCAAACTTTCCTTCAAGATATTCAATTAGTTATAGTTTATCAATCTCTCCCTTTGGCATTGATGGAAACACTATAAAATATTTCATAGAATATCAAATATTTATTCTACAACTCTGTAATCAAATGTTGTAACTTGGTAAGCTCTCCCTAGCTTGTTCATTTAATATGTTTAATCACTATACAACATTAATAATCCATCCAGTCTCTCCCTGCAAATTTGACCATTTCTCCCTGTGTATGTATCTTCTTCTCTATTGTCTTCTCTAGAAAATGTTCTTCTCTCCCTTTGACAACAATGCCAAAAAGAATAAACAACTCTTCAGTAGCCAAAATATAATCTCTAGTGTTTGATTTAGATCAAGTACCTTGCATGTACCGATATGAAATTTCAATTTGTCTTTCTTCTTTCAAGGGATGGACCTCTATTCTATTCCTCAAGTACTCAAATGTATCCTTAGGTAAGGGTTTAGTAAATGAATCTACAAATTACTCTTTTGGTTTCACAAACTCCAATTTCACTATCTTTTCTTGTACATGTTCCCTCAAGTAGTGATACTTTATAGATATATGATCTATCTTTTCATGCATCAAAGGATTCTTAGAAATTTTTATAGTACTAGTGTTATCATAATATATTATCACTGGGTCAATGATCTCTTCACTCATACCTGCCAAAAGTTGATTTATCCATGCAATGTTCAAACAATTAGAATCAGCAACAACATACTCTTCTTTTGTAGTGGATTGAGAAATGCATCCTTGTTTATTTCTTATCCAAGTAACTAGTCTTTTCTCCCAAAAAGAATGTTCCACTATTAGTTCTCTTTCTATCATCAATATTTCTAGCCCAACCCACATCTGTATAAAATTTTAGTTTGAAATTTCCCTCTTTCTTGTACCATAACCATAATTTTCAGTTTTCTTCAAGTATCTCAAAATTCCTTTTACAACCCTCATATATAATTCTCTATGATTAGAAGAAAATCTTTCTACAATTCTTGAACTTCATGTATAATATCTAGTCTACTATGCACAACATACATAGACTTACCAATCATTGATATATATAGTGTCTGATTTACCTCAGTTAACTGACCATCCTTTGTCAATTTGCATCCAGTGACCATAGGTGTACTGACCAATTTTGAATCCTTCATACCAAAGGTCTTTCTATACACTAAGTTTGCACCTTTGTCTCAAGCTCTCTTGGTCTTGATAACTCAGTATAACATGGGAATCATCTCTAGGTTATGGGACCTTTGCTAACTAAGATAAAACCTCCAGGTTCTAGGCTGGTTCCTCTTGGATAATCACCCTAATTTTCTTTTAGACATGAAAGTAAAACTTTTGGAGGGAAAGGGATAGAAGGAATTCTTGTAAGGGAAATGACTTGAAATCAAACTACCTACTAGGTGATGCACTGAAACTAGGGTTTGGATCTCAGTATGTAGGAATGGAAACAATGGAAAGCTTAGGTCTAGTAGATCACAACTTACTAAATAGGCTTGCATAAGTGTTTCATAAGAGGGCCTGAGAATAAGGCACAACTTATGACCTGCAAATAGACATTCACTTCTACAACTCGGTGTAGGATTGAGACAAGACTGTAAAGGGGGTTGAGGTATGCCCACAAGAACATCTAAATCAGATCAAACATAGTAACACACAAAATTGTAGAAAGCAAGAGGGATCAGGAACCCTAAAATATCATTGGAAACATGCACATATTTTTTATCCAATAAGAGATAATCCAAACAAGGAAGCATAGGGACATGAAGGATTGTCACAAAATACCTTTGCAATATCTAAATCATCAATGGGAGAAATACAACTGTATAAGCCAGAGGGCAGAAAAAATGCCACAGATGACCCTTAAGAAAAGATGAATTTTCTTCTACAAATTATCCAACTCCTGAGCACTAAAGGCTCTAAAAATACATTATATACATCACTCAACTACATGCAGGTAGGAGTCAAAAACTAACCTAACTAGGGTTACAAGATTCACAATAATATCAAACCCTAAAGGTACACTGCTGACCCATCATGAAAATCTCTGAGAATCGGTCATCAGATCAGATCTTTCCTTTTGTGTGTTGATCCTATACTAAGCTCTTCTGTAGAAAAAACAACCTCGACCCATCTACCCACCTGCAACTCCACTAAGCCATGAAGGCTTCAAATCTGATCTATTTCCCTGGAAGAGGTACTATTGAAAAGGTGGCCTCAACTCCTTCTAGCACTTCTTGGCATGAAAACATGGCACAGTACCCTACAACACTGGCCATCAGTCACTTCTATCCTCTTCACAACCACAAATGTCTTGAAAAATCAATTCCTGAGCTACTCAACGTCCTGTATGACCGAAAGAACATAAAATCCTAGCAAAACCAATAGAAAGCATTCAAATTTTGAAATGTAATGGCTAGAAAATATATTTTAAAACATGAACATTGATGAATAACCTTCCCGACAGATGAACGACCCAAATGGGCCCTTTAAAAATAGTCTAAAACCCTTCTAACAAGTCAACCACCATCATGGCAGTCAGCAACCAATAAAAAATGAGCAAATCAGCATCTCTGACAGACCTTCGACCCACGTCCCTGAGAACACCATCGGACAGCTGTCGCTATACCATTGTGGTAATGATCGAGCATCTTGAGCCTACGGTGTAATGACAGCCATGAGATCTGATCGTGCTTTACCTTCTTAGAAATCCATGACCCTATGGGCCCATTGACATCAGCGACGTTGCACATCAAACAACCAATCAAACTGCACCATTTCTGATACACGTTGCATCTGTCCCTGACACAGGACCCACTGATAGAAGCTAGGTGATAAAGCAAGATCTATGGCTATTGCTATACTGCCATGATAAAAACATGTGCATCCTAAGCCCTCGGTATAATGATGACCACACGATCTGATCGGAACTTAACCTGCCAAGGAAGATGGCCCCACTGACAACCTGCGGAATCAGACACCGCTGACGAATCAGTAGCTACCAAATAAGATGAGGTGGCACTGGTCCCATTGACATGTTAAACTCTACAGGAAAAATAAATTGATGATCATCGCAAGATTTGGTGGAATCTTTTGCGGCCATAAGATCATGCGACCACTGTCAGATCAAGAATCTTGTCTTGGCCACTTGAACTAAGACCGCCAACTTAAATGGTAACCGCTCGCAGCATCGCTAAGTGTTAAGGGTTTAGCTACTAGGAGTCGAAGACTTGGTGATTGAAGGATTTAAAAAGGGCATGTGAAAATTGGAAACTTAAGTGATCGGGAAAAAGGTAACATAAAAATATAACGCAGCCAAAGGGTTTTTTTGGATTTTTGAATAGCAACGGCTAGTTTTTTAAACTTTTCAACTGCAGACCAGGGAGTAAAATAATTTGCAGAGACCAAAGAACATGGAATAAATTTGTGAAAATTTTAGGGATGGTAGATAGGATGAAAACAGAGGCTTTGAAATAGATTTTGGCCAAATTTGCAGAATAGGAAATTTAGGGCAACATTTTGGTGATTTCTACTGGATGTCAGCCTGCTAGACATGGAAAACTAGTGACCTTGACAATCCATTGGGCATGGGGTGATTTTGAACACAAAAACTCAAAATTCTCTCAGAGAGGTAGAACTAGAACTGTGCTCATAGCACTTTTTAGAAAACAAGGAACTAACTAGAAAGCAAGGAAAGGAAAAAAAAAAAGGGGAACTTTTACAAAATTTACAGAGAGGGGTTAACCTCAAGACAAGGATTCAGGTGAAAACCATTCATAGAAATAGGTAAGGGGACTCCCTCCATATTTGATAGTTGAAAAGCATTGGAGCCCCTGCATTCTGTGATTACAAATGGTCCACTCCAAAAGGAGTCAAATTTTGTGTGCCTGCCAGGCCTAGACTTGAACTCATCCCACTTGAGGACTATGTCTCCAACCTTGAAGTCTCTGACTCTGGCTCTTTTATCAAAGCTCCTCTTTGTCTGAATTTGATGGAACTCCATATCCTTCATGGATTTATCTTTGAGTTCTTCCAATTCTATCAATTGAGCATATCTCATCTATAAGGGATCTTCTTCATCAAATAGGGCATACTGAGTAGCCAAGTCCAACGCTGGTAATTCAAGTGAAATGGACAACTTAGCCTCCTTGCTATACACTAACATGTAAGGAGAATTACCAATGATTTTTTTTGGGGTAATTTTGTCTAACCACAAGGTAGATTTGAGCTTTGTATGCCAATCTCTTTGATTGTCTTGAAGATTCTTATTGGTTGATTCTGCTAAGCCATTGCCTTGAGGGTAGTAATTTGAACCAGTATTCAGATAGATGCTATTCTTGACTGGCCATTCTGAGACTTTAAGACCTATGAATGTTAAGGCATTAGTTGAGATGATGGAATTAGGAGCACCAAACCTATGAACTATGTCATCATAAAAACTCAATACAAAACTCTCATTTGCTTCTTTCAATGCAATTGCTTCTATCCATCTAGTGAAATAATCTATTGCAGTAATTATCCACTTATGTCCTGGACTAGATGGAGGATTAATCATGCCAATGAAATATGTACCCCACTTCATGAAGGGCTACTCTATTCTGACTGGCTATAGGGGCAAGGCTGCAAGCCTTTCCTTTCCTTCAAACATGGCACACTTGATGCATTTTTTGACATAATCATGACTATCCTTAAAGATAGATGGCCAATAGTATCTAGCCCTCATGATTTTAAAAGCATTAGTCCTAGGAGAAAAGTGACCTCCAGAAGGTCCGTCATGAAACTCAAATAGGACATCTGCTATCATTTATGAATTTATGCATCTTAATAGAACACCACTATGATCCTTTCTAAAAAGAACATCATCAATCAACACAAAAGGGATAGATTGTAACCTATAATACCTCCTTTTTGCTGAATCCAAACCTGTAGGACATTGTCCTGTCTTCAAGTAATTGATCATATTAGGCAACCAACTTGTTGCCTTATCTTGTTCTTCTGTAGAATGCACCACCAGAGATGCATCCATTTGCTCTGATTTCTTTGAACTTTCATCCTCTATCAAATGCTCACATAGACCTCTTCCTCTAGCTAGCTTGGTAGTTTGAATATCAATGTCATATTCCATCACCTTGGTGATCCAACCAGCTCTTTTCTCATTAAGGTCTTAGGAAAGAAAAAATTTGTTGACACTTGGATGAGTAACCTTTAAATGTACCTTGCTATGGGTCAATAGATATACGAACTTCTTAAGGCTCTTTACCATAGCAAGTACATGTTTCTCTACAAAAGAGTATCTCTATTCATATTCTTCTAAACCTTTGCTAAAGAAAGCAATAGGCTGCTCCAATCCATTTGAATTTTCTTGAGTGAACATTGCAGATATAGCATCATGACCTCCATAAGCATAAAGGATAAAATCCTTACTGAAATTTGGGTTTAAGAGGGTAGGAGCTTTTGTCAGGGCCTCTTTGATAGCTTGGAAATTGACTTTCCCTTCTTTGGTCCAACTAAAAGCTGAACTCTTCTTTAACATGGCTGTCAAAGGCTTGAGTAAATTTGCAATGTTAGGCAAGAACCTCCTAACAAAATTAATCTTTCATATGAAAGATTGGAAACTTTTCTTGTGATGTGGTAAGGGTAGCTCTAGGATAGTTGTAATTCTCTCAGGATCTACTGTAATTCCTTCTTTGGATACTACATATCCCAATAGTTTTCCTTCATGAACTGCAAACACACATTTCTTGGGATTAAGAGATATCCCAAATTCTCTACACCTTTCAAAAATCTTTCTCAAATGTTTGATATGATCTACTACATGTTTAGAATAGATAGTTATGTCATCTAAGTAGACCAACACAAACTTGTACATTAGGCTCTTAAAGGCCATATCCATTGCCTTTTGAAATGTAGCACCTGCATTTGACAAACCAAAGAACATCTTCTGATAAGCCATGGTTCCCCACTTGGGTGTAAATTCAGTCTTATACTGATCTTCTTCATTCACTAGGATCTGATTGTATCTTGAATAGCCATCCAACAATGAAAATCTCTCAGATCCAGAGACACATTGTAGAATTTGTTCCATAGAGGGTAGTGGATGGCGGTCTTTTAATGAAGCCCTGTTAAGATCCCTGAAGTCAACACATAACCTCAGCTCCCCATTCTTCTTCTTGATAGGAAAAAGGTTGGAAACCTAACTAGTATGCTTGATGGGGTAGATGATACCACTTTCTATTAGTTTGAGTACTTCTTTATGCATAAGTGGCTCAAGCTTAGGATTAACAGTCCTTTTCTTTTGCCTCACTGGTTTGGCATTTGGTTCTAATTCAATAGTGTGATGGGAAAGGGATGGATCAAAACCTTTGAGGTCCTCATATTGCCATGCAAAAACATCACTGAACTCTTTCAATAACTGAGTGTAATCTTTCTTTTCCAATTCAGTGTTCACTTTTCCAAATTGTAAGCTCTTACCTAGTTCCAACTCTAGTTCAACACAGTGTTCTTGTTGGACTACCAGGCTAGCTTTGTTTTTCTTAACTTCATCATCCTTGTTGAAGACAGTCTCCAAAGTAACAAGACCTCTAGGCATCTTATTAGACTTGAGTTGTATCACTTGATCACCTTAGTTTTGTGATAGCCTATCTTGATTGTGTTCTGAAAAAACATCTTCTTCAAACAAGAATTGTAGGATTTGTTCATCATTGTTGAACACTTGCCAATTGACATCATTATTAGGAATAGAAGGTCTAAAAATCACTTTGATATGCTGTTGATCCATTTCTTTTGAAATGCTATTTGGGATGTCATATTGGGATCCAACAGTAGCTAACCTATCTGCATTTTGGTTTAACTTTCTAGGGATAGCAACAATATTGAAAGCATGGAAATCTTCAATTACATCCCAAAATCTATGTTTGTATGCTTTCATAGTGTCATTTTTGGTTGCACTTATCCCTCTTACTTGGCTGACAACTAACTCACTATCACCATAAACTTTTAAGGCCTTGAGCCCTCTTTTTCTAGCCCATTCTAGTCCATTGACTAGACTTTCATACTGTACAGTATTTCTAGTGCAAGAGAAACTGAATCTAAAGGTAGTATAATACCTTTCTCCTTTTGGGGACACTAGCATAGCACCACCACCAGAACCATGTTTACTTCTAGCTCCATCAAAAAATAGTTCCCAAACCTGATTGCTCTGATCTTCTGAATCAGTATCTTCTTTGAGAAGGCTTGGCTCTATGACTCCACTCTCTTGTATTAGATAACTTCCCAAACCAAAATCCCAAATCAGACTTTCTTGGGCCTCTGAAGCTCTTTCATCTAGAAAAATTACAGGGATACTTTCTATCTTTGTGCTTGCTTCACTAATGGTTTGGAAGTCACTGTCCTCAAATATAGGGCAGTTCACATTGATGGTGTTGGATACATATGGCTCTATATGGTGTGATGCTAATGGTTTTGATTTAATGGTGACCTTGGTCCCATACCTTGTATGAAATAACATGTGAGACCAATCAGAAGATAGGTAACCTCCTATCTTGGCTTAAACTCCCTTGAAAGACATATAGCAAATATTGCAGGGAGATCTATGATATATATATATCAAGAAGGATTGAAAAATTAGGACTAGCATGCAGGATTAGACTGGTACCCTTGGCCACACCTATAGTATTGACTGAGGATCCATCAATTTGGGTAACCTTCTTTTGGAAGGGCTCATATTTTAGTCCTAACCAGTTAACTACTTTCTTAGGCATTACAGTGCTAGTAGCTCCACTATCTACCATACAATTATGTACTAAAGATTTTCCAATGATTAAAGATACATAAAAGGGAGGTGGCTTTGAATTCCTACCTTGTGTGGCATTAGCCTTGGATTTTCTACTTGGAGCCTCCTTTTCTTGATCGATGTTGACCAACACTGGCTTTGTAGCTTCTTTTGCAGGTTGAGGAGTTTCTACCTTTGTCATGGCCTTCTTAAAAATTTTAGGCTATCCTAGAAGAGCCAAAGAGTCCCACATGGACATGGTGACATTCACCTTCTTCATGTTGTCTACAATATTATAAGGTGTCACAGTGTGTACTCTTTTTTGTATCTTTGGCATGATGGGCTCCACCTCTTTGGAATGCTAGCCTTCTTTTCTTGTAATGACAGGAGCCTCCTTAGGTGTGATGGGAGTAGCTTGTTGTAGTGGCTCTGTAGATGTAGTAGCTTTGGAGTTGGAATCTGCTCTCTCCATGTCTTCAACTCTTCTTTTTGCTCTTGTAAAGGAAACAAAAGAAGCCTCATCATTGACTCCATTGAAGTCTAGTTGCTCCCAATTAAAGAGGGTGGTCTCATTCTCTTGTGATTCTTGTTGAGGAACTGACCCACTAGATGAAACCTCTGATTGAGCTTGTGAGGCATTTTGAACCATTAGAGCTTGGTTCATCCATCCATTTGAACATGTAGCCTGATTACAAGGAAAACACCATTCATTCTCCATAGCCACATTATTTTGACTAGGAACCATATCCCTCACTAGATTTATAGAATTTAGAGGTGCAGGGCTATATGGTTGGAATGGTCTCTGATTAAAACTTTGTCTTTGTCCTCGATAGCCTCCCTGTTATGGTGGCCTACTTTGTTGATAAGGTTGTCCTTGATTTTGATATTGTTGATTAGGACCTTGGCCTTGTGACTAAAATGGTGGTCTGATTCTTTGACCTTGCTTCTTTAAATTTGTGACCTCCTTAGTCAAGGTTTGCAACAAGTTAGTCATTTCTTACTGACTACTTTGCTGGCTATTCTTTATCTCTTGTAACTCTTCAGAGAAACTTTTCCTCAGCTCTTGACCACTGGTACTAGCTTGGGGTGCCAATATGGTGGGAATAGGGGTAAATGGGGGTACTTGGGTAGGTGCAATGGGTTGAAGGCTAGGAAAAATGGGCATTAGGGGCCTTCTAGCAATCATGCCTACTTGGATTAAACAATTTTCAGCCTTGATAGCTATGTCAAAAGCTTGGGGTAGAGAAGTACCACCCATAGATTGGATCATGATAGAAATTTGATCATTTAGACTTTGTAAATAGTAAAGGAATGCATGGTGAACTGATGGTCTCACTGAGGCTGGGATTCTATTCCATGTTTTGAGGAATCTACTATTGTAATCTATCATTTTCTCTTGAGGGTCTCTCTCAATAGTTGTTAAATATTCAACTAGAGACAAATTATCTGATTTATCCTCAAAATGTTTACTTATTGCATCCCTAACTCATCCCAAGAAGTAATAGAACCAAAAATTAGAGTTCTAAACTATTCTAGAGCCTTACCTTTTAAAGAGGCTACTAATAACTTTGTGACCACGTCTTCTTGAGTAATGTTGTGTATGTTGTAGATGGTGGTCACATCTCTTATGTGCTCAAAAGCAGTTGTCTACCCTTCTCTTGTGAAATCAGGTATACTCTTAAGTGCCACCAAAGGCACATCATGATGTTGAGCAAAGGCTAATGGGCTGCCTTGGTTGAATGGTGCAAAAGTAAACTATCTTGCCATTGTAGGTGCTGGAATTTGAAGATTGACAACTATATGAGTTGTATTTGCTGCTTGATTGGAATCTTCCTCTAGATCTCTGGTTAGAGATCTGCCTCTTCTTCTAGAATGAAAGGGAAAAGGTCTCCTTTTTGAAGTATCAGGAGGTGTAGATTGAACTCTCCTTGTAGGGGATGTCCTTTGAGTTGACCCGCCTTTATGACTTCTTCTTGAGGGCAACTCTAAAAAATTGGTGGGCTTTGAGCTTCTAGTCTCAATATTTCTCATAAAACTTTGAACAAGTAGCCTGGATCCTTGAGATCAGTGGAGTCACTAGATATACTTGATAGGATGACTTCTAAAAGCTTGCACTATGTAATCTACATATCAAAGATAGCATAACTTTAACATGAATCTGATCTCTTACTGTCTGTCCCACCGGGCGTGCCAGAATTGTTATACACTAAGTTTGCGCCTTTGTCTAAACCTCTCTTGGTCTTGATAACTCAGTATAACATGGGAATCATCTCTAGGTTGTGGGACCTTTGCTAACTAAGATGAAACCTCTAGGTTCTAGGCTAGTTCCTCTTGGATAATCACCCTAATTTTCTTTTAGACATGAAAGTAAAACTTTTGGAGGGAAAGGGATAGAAGGAATGCTTGTCGGGGAAATGACTTGAAAGAAAAATACCTACTAGGTGATGCACTAAAACTAGGGTTTGGATCTTAGTATGTAGGAATGGAATCAATTAAAAGCTTAGGTCTAGTAGATCACAACTTACTGAATAGGCTTGCATAAGTGTTTCATAAGAGGGCCTAAGAATACGACACAACTTATGACCTGCAAATAGACATTCACTTCTACAACTCGGTGTAGGATTGAGACAAGACTATAAAGGGGGTTGAGGTATGCCCACAAGAACATCTAAATTAGATCAAACATAGTAACACACAAAATTGCAGAAAGCAAGAGGGCTCAGGAACCCTAAAATATCATTAGAAACATGCACATATTTTTTATCCAATAAGAGATAATCCAAACAAGGAAGCATAGGGACATGAAGGATTATCACAAAATACCTCTGCAATATTTAAATCATCAATGAGAGAAATACAACTGTATAAGCCAGAGGGCAAAAAAAAAAACACAGATGACCCTTAAGAAAAGATGAATTTTCTTCTACAAATTGTCCAACTCCTGAGCACTAAAGGCTCTAAAAATAAATTATATACATCACTCAACTACATGCAGGTATGAGTCAAAAACTAACCTAACTAGGGTTACAAGATTCACAATAATATCAAACCCTAAAGGTACACTGCTGACCCATCATGAAAATCTCTAAGAACCGATCATCAGATCAGATCTTTCCTTTTGCATGTTGATCCTATACTAAGCCCTTCTGCAAACACAACAACCTTGACCCATCTACCAACCTGCAACTCCACTAAGCCATGAAGGCTTCAAATCGGATCTATTTCCCTGGAAGAGGTACTGTTGAAAAGGTGGCCCCAACTCCTTCTAGCACTTCTTGGCATGAAAATGTAGCATAGTACCCTGCAATGCCGGCCATCAGTCACTTCTATCCTCTTCACAACCACAACCATCCTGAAAAATGAATTCCTGAGCTACCTGACATCGTGTATGGCTGAAAGAATGCAAAACCCTAGCACAACTAGTAGAAAGCATTCAAATTTTGAAATGTAACGGCTAGCAGATATATTTTTAAAAATGACCATTGATGAATAATCTTCCCGGTAGATGAACAACCTAGATGCACCCTTTAAAAATAGTCTAAAACCCTTTTGACAAGTCAATCATCACCGCGGCAGTCAGCAACCAATAAAAAATGAGCAAATCAACATCTGTGATAGACCTTCGACCCACATCCCTGAGAACACCATCAAACGACTGTCGCTATACTACTACAGTAACGATCAAGCATCTTGAGCCCATGGTGTAATGACAGCTGGGAGATCTGATTGTGCTTTACCTTCTTAGAAAGCCTTGACCCCACGGGCCCACTAACATTGGCCATGTTGCACATCAAACAACCAATCGAACTACACCATTTTGGATGCACGTTGCATCTATCCCTGACACAGGACCCACTGATAGAAGCTAGGTGATAAAGAAAGATCTACAGCCGTCGCTATACTGCCATGATAAAACACATTCATCCTGAGCCCCTGGTATAATGATGACCACATGATCTGATCAGAACTTAACCAACCAAGGAAGATGGCCCCACTTACAACCTGCCGAATTGGACACCGTTGACAAATCAGGAGCTACCAAATAAGATGAGGTGGCATCAGTCCCACCGACACATTAAACTATGCAGGCAGAAGAAATCGATGATCATCACAAGATCTGGTGGAATCTTTCGGGGCCATAAGATCATGCGACCACTGTCAGATCAAGAATCTTGTCTTGGCCGCTTGAACTAAGACCACCAACTTAAACGGTAACCGCTCGTAGGATCGCTAAGTGTTAAGGGGTTAACCGCCAAGAATCGGAGACTTGGCGATTGAAGGATTTAAAAAGGGCACGTGAAAATTGGAAACTTAAGTGATCGGGAAAAAGGTAACATAAAAATATAACGCGGCCAAAGATTTTTTTTGGATTTTTGAATACTAACGACTAGTTTCTTAAACTTTTCAACTGTAGACCAGGGAGTAAAATAATTTGCAGAGACCAGAGAACATGGAATAAATTCATGAAAATTTTAGGGATGTTAGACAGGATGAAAACAGAGGCCTTGAAATAGATTTTGGCCAAATTTTCCGAATAGGAAATTTAGGGCAATAGGTCTTTAATACTTATTTTATGTACTTTGATTGAGTAATGTATATTCCTTCACTTTGTTGTAAAATTTGCAAGCCAAAAAAAATAATCTCTCCAAACATTGACATTTAAAATTCTTTTCTCATTTCATTAGCAAATGATTTGCATCGATTATCATGTCCTCCAAATATGATATCATCAACAAAAATTTCAAAAATAATAATCTTATCATTTGTTTCACCTTTCAATTATAAATTGTTATTTTTAATTATTCTAACAAATCCAATACTGATAAGATAGGATTCTAGACTTTCATACCATGCTCTCAATTCTTTTTTCAATCTATATAATCTTTTCTGTAACTTACTGTCATGCCCAAAATTTTCAGGCATGAACACAACAACCAACAACTACAATTTTTTTTAAAAAAATCTCAATAAGTTACCTTAGATGCAATAATAGTAAGGTGTAATTTACTAAATCAGTCCATCATCCTATTTACAATACTGTAATGTATATTCCTTCACTTTGTTGTAAAATTTGCAAGCCAAAAAAAATAATCTCTCCAAACATTGACATTTAAAATTCTTTTCTCATTTCATTAGTAAATGATTTGCATCGATTATCATGTCCTCCAAATATGATATCATCAACAAAAATTTCAAAAATAATAATCTTATCATTTGTTTCACCTTTCAATTATAAATTGTTATTTTTAATTATTCTAACAAATCCAATACTGATAAGATAGGATTCTAGACTTTCATACCATGCTCTCAATTCTTTTTTCAATCTATATAATCTTTTCTGTAACTTACTGTCATGCCCAAAATTTTCAGGCATGAACACAACAACCAACAACTACAATTTTTTTTAAAAAAATCTCAATAAGTTACCTTAGATGCAATAATAGTAAGGTGTAATTTACTAAATCAGTCCATCATCCTATTTACAATACTTTATGTTTATCTTTATGATATTTCAATAGATGATTAATTTTTTTATTTTTAACAGGATCTATTACCCTAACAAGTTAAAATATAAGCAGATCAATTTAAGATTAATTTATCTAAGTTAAGAATGAAGTAAAATTGATAAGAAATTTGATCCAATAAACCAATAATTCTCAATTTCAATTCCTAAATATATTCTTATGAAATTCCTTTAGTTGAATAAATCTTTACAAGGGTTCTATTTTATGCAAGGATATTAAACATAAATTCATATAACCTTATAGAAACATTTAGTACAAGATCTACCCAATCAATAAAAAAAATCTACTTAACTTCTCAAAATCAATAAATTGTACAAAAGAATAGTTTGTTTGAAATCAACCTTGCAAAAGACATTATATTAATTCTTATGAATTAAAACTTAAATCATTGATTTACAAGAATTCACAACTTCCCTTCATGAGGTACATAACATCCTATCACTACCAAAGTATACAGGATTTACAACTTTGAGAGTTACAATGTTGACTATCACAAGGGCTCTTTACAAAACACAATTCCACTGAATACCACATTTAAGGAAGAACATCATGCTTTCATATAAATTTACAAAGGTCACATTTAGAACAACAATATGAAGAACCATCCTTTCACAATAGCCAAGCTCCCAAGAGCATCTTCAAAACTTGTCACAAAATAACCACTTAGGTTGACCATGGAGGCTCACCTCCCAACCTAGGCCATTACATGGCAACCCCCGAGCTTGGGGATCTAGATAGGAATAGGATACAATCAAGAACTCACAAAACTCACATAAAATAAACACTTATAGAAACCCACATTTGAAAACTTCCCAACACATGGTAGAACAAGAAGGTGGTCTCCAAGAGGCCTTCCAAAAATAGGGTGGACTTGAAATGACCATCCACACAAGATGTAGTCATGAACAATAACCTCCTTATGCCCCCCCAAGTGCCCTTAGGCATGTTTGGCATCATGGGCACCCATATACCCATGTACTTCACTCCACACAAGGGAGACTCTACACTAAACTGGAGTCATTTCCTACCACCCCCTCCAAGGTTACTCTTCCCTCCCAAGGGTGAGTGTGCCTTGAAAAACCCATACAAAATATAGCACAAATTTAAACACAACAAAATAAAACTTCATAAACCCAACATGAGAATAACTTAAAAACTACATAGGACTCCATTAATGGAGTTTCAAGCTCAAGAACACACAAATCTGTGTAAGCATTTTCAAATCAAGAAACCAACCTTACTCCCAAGTTAAAGGTGGATTGAACTTGAGAGGAGCTTTCCTTCCAAGTTCTTTTCTCCCAAGGCTTCCTCAATTCTAAATCTGTCTCTAAGAGTAGAGACTGGGTGCTCTCTAATCCCTTCCCTAAGTTACTCCTAAATATGCAAACTTCCTAAAATCTAGGAGCCAATTAGAAGAGGGGAAGAAACTTCCATTCCCTTCTTCCCACTTGCCTTCCTTCACCATAAATGGAGTTGAATGCAAGTTTGGAAAGAAGAGAGAGGTTAACCAAAACCTCACAACTCTTCAAATCCATCCAAGTTTGAAATTGAGACTTTAGGGGAGTAATAAATGAGTTTAGAGGCTTATTAATGACTGAAAATGACCCCTAACCCATAGGGTACCAAGTTGGGTAGCTAAAATTGACCCCGGTTACTTATGGGTTAAGGTTAAAAATAAGTAACCTTAGATACAACAAGTAACTTGGTATCAGAACCAATAGATGATATGGTATGTAAGTTACACAACAAATAACAATTCATACTTGAATGGTATGTAAGTTACACAACAAACAACAACTACAATATGTTTATACCTACTCCCTTGGAACCTATGTTTATACCTACTCTCTACTCTTAGAGATAGATTCAGAATTGAGGAAGCCTTGGGAGAAAAGAACTTGGAAGGAAAGCTCCTCTCAACTTTAATCCACCTCTAACTTGGGAGTAAGGTTGGTTTCTTGATTTGAAAATGCTTACATAGATTTGTGTGTTCTTGAGCTTGAAACTCCATTAATGGAGTCCTGTGTAGTTTTTAAGTTATTCTCATGTTGGGTTTATGAAGTTTTATTTTGTTGTGTTTACGTTTATGCTATATTTTGTATGGGATTTTCAAGGCACACTCACCCTTGGGAGGGAAGAGTAACCTTGGAGGTGGTGGTAGGAAATGACTCCAGTTTAGTGTAGAGTCTCCCTTGTGTGGAGTGAAGTACATGGGTATATGGGTACCGATGATGCCAAACATGCCTAAGGGCACTTGGGGGGGCATGAGGAGGTTATTGTTCATGACTACATCTTGTGTGGATGGTCATTTCAAGTCCATGTGTGGCTTGAGGTTATTAGTTTGCTTGGCTATCTCCTACTGAAGGTCTACCACCACCCCTATTTTTGGAAGGCCTCTTGGAGACCACCTTCTTGTTCTACCATGTGTTGGGAAGTTTTCAAATGTGGGTTTCTATAAGTGTTTGTTTTATGTGAGTTTTGTGAGTTCTTGATTGTATCCTGTTCCTATCTAGATCCCCAAGCTCGGGGGTGGCCATTTAATGGCCTAGGTTGGGAGGTGAGCCTCCATGGTCAACCTAAGTGGTTATTTTGTGACAATTTTTGAAGATGCTCTTGGGAGCTTGGCTATTGTGAAAGGATGGTTCTTCATATTATTGTTCTAAATGTGACTTTGTAAATTTATATGAAAGCATGATGTTCTTCCTTAAATGTGGTATTCAGTGGAATTGTGTTTTGTAAAGAGCCCTTGTGATTGTCAACATTGTAACTCTCAAAGTTGTAAATCCTGTATACTTTGGTAGTGATAGGATGTTATGTACCTCATGAAGGGAAGTTGTGAATTCTTGTAAATCAATGATTTAAGTTTTAATTCATAAAAATTAATATAATGTCTTTTGCAAGGTTGATTTCAAACAAACTATTCTTTTGTACAATTTATTGATTTTGAGAAGTTAAGTAGATTTTTTTTATTGATTGGGTAGATCTTGTACTAAATGTTTCTTTAAGGTTATATGAATTTATGTTTAATATCCTTGCATAAAATAGAACTCTTGTAAAGATTTATTCAACTAAAGGAATTTCATAAGAATATATTTAGGAATTGAAATTGAGAATTATTGGTTTATTGGATCAAATTTCTTATCAATTTTAATTCATTCTTAACTTAGATAAATTACTCTTAAATTGATCTCCTTATATTTTAACTTGTTAGGGTAATAGATCCTGTTAAAAATAAAAGAATTAATCATCTATTGAAATATCATAAAGATAAACATAAAGTATTGTAAATAGGATGATGTACTGATTTGGTAAATTACACCTTACTATTATTGCATCTAAGGTAACTTATTGAGCTTTTAAAAAAAAAAATTGTAGTTGTTTGTTGTTTGTTGTGTAACTTATTCACCTTTCAAGTATAAATTGTTATTTTTAATTATTCTAACAAATCCAATACTGATAAGATAGGATTCTAGACTTTCATACCATGCTCTCAATTCTTTTTTCAATCTATATAATATTTTGTGTAACTTACATACCATGTTTCTCTAATTTGGATCAACAAAACCTTTAGATTGTGCAATGTATACCTCTTCCTTAAGTATCTCATTCAAAAATGCAGATTTGACATCCATCTAGGATAGACTTTAAATCCTTTGTAAGTGGCTTAAGAAAGCAATATTCTAACTCCTTTGAAAGTCTAGCAACTCTTGCAAAATTTTCACCATAGTCAATTCCTTCTTCTTGTACATACCCTTTGCATACAATTATTGTTTTATTCCTATTGACTTCTCTATTTTTATTCAACTTATTTCTAAATATCCATTTCTTTGTAATTACATTTTTATCATTTGTTCTCAGTACCAATGTCCATATTTTATTTATCAATATTTTCTCAATTTTTTCATTCATGACTTTAATCCATTCATTATTTTCAAGTGCATCTCTAATAGTTTTAGGTTCAAATTCACAAACTAAGCATGTGTTGTTTCTCAACTTACCTTGTGTCATCATGCCATCTTTTGCATCTCTAATATTCTGATAGATTTTGGATGATGTCTCCTCACATATTTTGCAAGTACATGTTCAGTTCTCTATTCTTCATTACGTTCTTCACTTGGTCTAGGATCATGATCTTCATTGGTAACTATTTGTTGATTCTCAGTCTATATAGGCTGATGCTCGGTAGCAATATCATTTTTCTTTATAATGCTAGGTTGTTGGTTGAGTAGAGTATCAGGTTCCATAATAACTCTGAGTTCTCATAGGACCACACAAGTCAGTATGAACCAACTCCAAAATAGAGTTAGATTCAAATAGTTTTTTCTCTTAAAATTAGATTTTGATATTTTTCCCATTTGACATTGTTTGCACATGACATGGTCAGGTTTGGATATGCTTAGTAAGCCTCTAACTCTCCTTTCCTCACTAATCTTAACCATGTTGTCAAAATTCACATGACATAACCTTTTGTTCCATAACCACACATCTTCAATTCTAGCCAATAAATAAGAAGTTTCACCATTATCAAGATAAAATAGATTACCTTTAGATTGTTCACCAGAACCGACCAAATTTCCAATGTCATCATAGATTTTCACCTTTCTATTCTCAAATGCAACTTGGTGACCTATGTTATTCAACTATGCTACACTCAATAATTATAATTTCTTCCCTTCGCTGAATATGTATTCTTAAATCTGATCTTATTGTTCAACAATATTGACCCTTTTCCTTTTACTAGACAAGGTGTATCATTTCCCATTTTAACAGATCTACCATTATAATGTTCAAGGTATTCAAATTTGTCTTCATCACCAGTCATATGATGTGTATAGCCACTATCAATGATCCAAGTATCACTCTTGCTAACTTTAGAAGTAATTATCATTTCAACATACCTTTCTTCTTCATCTTCTAAATATTCTTTCAAAGCTATGAATACCACCTCAATTTCTTCATTAGTATCAGTTTTGATGTCATCATCATTATCTTCAACAAGGTAACATGCCTTCTTTCCTTTGTCTTTTTAAACTCAGTTACTTCTTCTATTATACTGTCAGTTTCCTCTATGGTCTTGGTTATCTCATCTGTTATACTTCCTTTCACTAGATCTTTCATTATCTTTCTCATCTTATTTCCTATTAGGACATCTAGTTGTAATGTGACCAATATCTTTACACTTAAAGAATACCAAAGGTATTTGTCCATTATATCCTCGTTTACCTTTTTGCAATCTTCTATCCCTTAATGCTTCAAGCTCATCAAGTTCATCCTCATCACTTTCACTATCACTCTCATTTATTATCATGTGTTTACCACTTGATTTATCAATTTTTAGAGATGACATAAATGTAGACTCGACTATAGGAACAACACTATTATCAATTTTTTTCAAATCAAAGAAGTCAATCTACCAATTAGACTATCAAGTGTAAGATGATTACTAGGAGCTAATCTCATCTCATGAATTGTAGAGACTCTAATAGAATAAGTAGGTAGCAACATTGTGAGAATTTTACTTACAACAATGTCTTCTTCAATAATACCTCCCGTTCCTTGAATAGCATTGAAAATATCCTTAACTCAGTTGTTGTACTATGATATATTCTCTCCTTCTTTCATTTTGATGTCATCAAAATTTCATCTAAGACTTTTAGCTTTATCACTTAGCAGATTCACATCTCCTCCATGAACTAGTACAAGATGGTCCCACATCTATTTAGCAGAAGTACATGTCTTAACATCTTCAAATTTCACATCAAATAAGGAAGAAACAAGCTCTATCATTGAAGCATTGTGTTCATGTCTATCTCTCATCTGATCAATAGTCAAAGGTTCAGCAGGAAATATGAATTCATTTTATAACTAGTAAATTGTAGATTCCCCAATTCTTGGTTGATGTAATCTCATTCTAATTTTCAGATCTATTATAAGCTCAAAAATATCTCTAATCAATAATCAATTCAATATCTCCATTTTGACAAACTTTGTTTTCTTGGTAATTACTAAATTTATCTGATGCTCAGTGTTGTCTGCAGCTTTGCTAGGTTCTGTCTTCAACCAATTTGATCAGTGTTGCATGAAAAAAATCCTTTTCATGTGAATTCTCATACAACTATTGGAGATTTGCTAGCAAGCTAGTGCTGACTGTATGTTTGTCATTGATGACAACATATGGTAAGTAGCATGCATGGAAGACTTATGTAGTAAGCTTTGAATATATGAAGCATGGACATGTTATCAACATGATATCATAAACATGGAGGTTAATTATTAGTACATATAGTTATATAGCAACTTGTGTCAGTAGTGTTCCTAACAGAGTTACAAACACTATTCTGTGAGTGATTGTCCATATAGTTATCATGGAGCCTTGCCAATTTGGATATATCATGGAGATGTGTTAGTGATGTTACATTCATGGACATAGAGTCTGATGTTCAGTAGAAATGAAGTTATAGAGTCACTATTCACTAGTTGCAATATTCTATGTTTATCCAAAAGAGCTGACATATATTATATTGTTACAAGAGTTGCGCATATCATTTCGGTATGCGTGCTTGGAGTAGTGATTGGAGAAGAGTTAATAATTTTTGGTTAAGAGTCCATGATGTAATTTAGATTAAGGAGAAAGTATCAGTTAATTTGGTAGAGCCAACAGTGTGTAGCGTGCACCTACACTTATTGATTTAGATAGGTCCCAGTTTGTGTTGCATACTTAGTAGAGCCAACTAAGATGTTATTAAAGAGTTTTATTGTTTCTCTAATATCATTTCAAGATGGTTCTAATAGGCTGACTTGATAATATCATTTAAAGAGGAAAGATATTTAAAGGTAGTCATTTGTGATTGCTAAAAGTATGGTTCAGAGTTGAATGTGAAGAGTAGAGTAGAGAGTGCAAAGTGTTGAGCCATCATCAGAAGGTCTATGTGACCAAGTAAAGAGTATATTCTATTCATTGGAATTGATCTAGATAATAGGTCTAAGAGTAGTTCACCAAGATCCAGATATAGTGTGTATCTCTTATTCAGAAGGTTGCGGCCTTCACCCCTATGAGCAGTGAGCTCTCAGACAGTGCATCCTCACCCCTAACATGGTCAATTAGAATATAATCCAAACAGGGTCTGACCTTTGACCAGGTCACTCTACTTATTGCATTGTAAAGATAAACTCCTAATAGTGTTGTAAGATCTTCTAACAAGGATCATTATATACTAGTGCAGTTTATTAGTGGGTGTCAATTCCCATTGGGGTTTTTACCTATTTGGGTTTCCCCATAGCCAAAATATTGGTTTTTTGTTTAAGTGTTATTTCATTGTATTTATTCTTAATGTTTAAATATACTTAATTGGATAAATAATTGAAACTTGTAGATAACTGATTCACCCCCCCCCCCCCCCTCTTAGCTATCTCTTGGGACTATTCCTAATAATTGGTATCAGTGCCAAGTGCCTTGGAGAGAAATTTTAATAGCTTGAGGTTGATCAGATGAAATTCTTTAGAAAAGACAATCCTAAGTTTGATTCAGAGAACTATCTTGATTGGAAGAACAAAATGGTGACACATTTGCAGTGCATTTCTTTTGAAGTTTTTGAAGTGACTATCAAAGAGGTTAAGATCCCCTCTTTGGAAGATCTTACAAAGGATGATGCTACTGGAAAGAAAAAGGAGTTATTCCATCAAAATGCAATAGCAAAAGAAGCCCTTATCGATGCCCTATCAATCCCTTATCAGCATCCTATCTGATAGTGAGTTTTCAGAAATAAAGAAAGTAGACAATCCTACAAGATATGGAAGCACCTAGAAGATATGTTTGAAGGTGATATAAAAGAAAAGAATGTCCATAGAAAGACATGGAAGAAAAGATAAAATGCATTAGAGATGCTACCTGAAGAAGACATCAGAGCTTACAACCAAAGGATTAATCAAGCAGCTACTGGAATCAGGAACAATGGTGGAGATATCTCAGAGGAAGACATTATGGATAATTTGATGACTACTCTTATAGCAGAGTATGAAAACAAGATCAACATCCTTGATTAGACCATGCATCTTACAAAAAATTTCAAGAGAGAGACCTTGATCAGGAAAATTTCAGCTTTTGAGATTTCAAGATTGAAGACAGAACCTAAAAGTGAGACAACCTTCAAAGCATCAATCCATGGTAAGAAATATACAAACACTTCTAGTAACTTTTGATGATGATGATGAAGATAAAGCATTAGATGATTTCATTTTTATGATTGATAAAAGAGAAAAGAAAGGAAAAGGAAAAGGAAAATATGAAGGTCAATTTCCATTCAAACGCTTTTCATGTAATAAGACTAGTCACTTTTCATCTAAGTGTCCTACAAGAGTTAAGAAGTTCAAGAATAACTACAAGCCTAAGTATTCAAATGAATTTTGCTATGCTAGAGATGGAGTATCTGATGAGGATTCAACTGAAGATGAAATTGGATTCATTTATATTATGGAGAAGATGTATGATGAGATGAATCGAGAAGATGAGAAAAAGCAACAAGATCTAGCATTGATCTCACAAGAAGACATAAGGATAGATTGGATTATAGGTAGTGGATGTTCACATCACATGACAGGTGATAAATAAATATTTGTTCATCTAGACAAATACAAAGCTGGCATGGTTAGATTTGGAGATAATACTCCCAAACCAATCATTGGTAGAGGAGCTATCACATTGGATGGAAAGAACAACACTAATGATGTTCTCTATGTAGATGGTCTACAACATAACCTTCTTAGTGTTGGGCAGTTGCTTGAAAAAGGTTATCAATTGGAGTTCAAAGACAACAAGTGCATCATTAAAAACAAGGTGTTATGATTGCATTGGGTTCAAAGACTAAAGGTAATGTTTTTCACCTTAATCTAGAAGTAAGTCATTTTGTTGCTAAAGTTGATGATAGTTGGCTATGGCATAAAAGACTATGTCATATCAATTTTTGATAAGATAGTAAAGATAAGAAATGTGAAGGTAGTAAGAGATCTACCTAGCATATAAAATCCATTTGATACTATTTGTAGGGAATGTGTGATGGGAAAGCATGTGAGGAATTCATTCAGAAGAAAGAATACTTCAACAGAGAACAAGTTGGATCTGATTCATATAGACCTATGTGGACCAACTCAAACAAGATCATACTATGGTGAAAGGTTTTTCATTTGTTTTGTTAATGATTATTCTAGAATGATGTGGGTTGCATTCTTGAAAGATAAGTTAGAAGCATTTGAGAAGTTGAAAATATTCAAAGTTAAGGTTGAGAATGAATCTAGAATAAAGATAAAGTGTCTAAGATCGGATAGAGGAGGAGAATTCACCTCTGAAAAATTCTATGAGTACTATGAAGAACATGGCATAAAGAGACATTTGAGTGCTCCTAGAACCCCTTAGCAGAATGGGATTGTAGAGAGAAGGAATAGGATCATCCTTGATATAGCGTGCACCATCATGATTGAAGGAAAAGTTGCACAAACCTATTAGAGAGATGTGGTCAATAAAATAGTCTATACCATCAATAGAATACAATTAAGGCCTAGCATGGACAAGACACCTTATGAGCTATGGTTTGGTAACGTTCCCATAGTGAAATACTTTAGAATCTTTGGAAGCAAGTGCTACATCAAGAGGGATGAAGCAATAGGAAAGTTTGATGCAAGAAGCAATGAAGGTATTTTCCTTGGTTACTCTACTAAAAGAAAAGCTTATAGATGTTTTAACTTGAGATTGAAGAAGATCATTGAAGGTCCTCCTATTAAGATTGATGAAAAATTTATGGTTCAAGAAAGATGTCATGATTATGCACCTATTATTGAAGAAGAACCCAATCCTTCCACTGGTGAGATAGTTGTTGAAGAAATGTTTGACAGCATTGATGTATTATTCAATGACCCTGAAACAAGTGAAGAAGAAGCTCAGAAGATAGATGAGACAACATCACCTAAAGTTCCAAAGTTTACATCTAGATACCACTCTAAGGATGACATCATTGGAGATTAGAGTGGAAAAGTCACAACAATATCAAAAGCAAAGAGTTTAGCAGAAAATGAAGCGGTATGTTTACTATCTTAGATTGAACCCTTAAGTGTTGAAGATGCATGTAATGATTCAGATTGGCATGATGCTATGAAAGAAGAACTAGATTAGATTATTAAGAATGATACTTGGGAACTGGTCCCAAGACCTAGTGATAAGAATGTGATTGGAACAAAGTGGATATTGAGAAATAAGATGAATGAAGATGGCACAGTAGTAAGGAATACATAAAGGTTAGTATGTAAGGGATATGGGCAAAGAGAAGGTATTGATTATTTAGATACATTTGCACCTGTGAGAAGATTAGAAGCCATTAAGTTGTTTCTAGCTTATGCAATAGTCAAAAACTTTAAAGTCTATCAGATGGATGTTAAGTCAACATTCTTGAATGGAGAGTTAAAAGAAGAAGTATACATTAAGAAGCTAGAAGGATTCACCCTATTAGACTAACCTGATATGGTATGCAGATTGAAGAAGGCCCTCTATGGACTTAAGCAAGCCCCTAGAGCTTGGTATGAGAGACTTTATGGATATCTAACAAAAATTGGATTTAAAAAGGGAGCAACAGATTGTAATCTATTTATAAGAGAGAAATCTAAAGGTTTACTTCTTGTAGCTATATTTGTTGATGGTATTATCTTTGGGGGTAATGACAAACTTAGTGCAGAATTTGCTAAGAAGATGCAGAGCAACTTTGAGATGAGCATGATTGGACCTATCAAATACTTTTTGGGATTAAATGTGTAGTAGATAGAGAAAGGTATTTTCATTAATCAGTCCAAGTATGTGAAAGAGATATTGAAGAAATTCAAGATGGATGATTGCAAGCCAGTGGGTACACCTATGATAAAAGGATGCAAGATTACAAAAGAAGATGATTCACCAGTAGTAGATATAACATTGTACAAGTCTATGATTAGAAAACTCATATATCTTACTCAAACTAGACCTGATATTTCTAATGCAGTTGCGGAGTTGGAAGATTTGGAGTAGAGCCTAAACAAAGTCACCTCATGGTAGTAAAGAGAGTATCCATATATTTTTAGGGAACTATAGATTATGGTCTATGGTATCCTAATTCAAAAAATGTTGTGCTTCATGTGTATACTAATGCAGATTGGATAGGATGTGTTGATGATAGAAAAAGTACATCAGGAGGAGTAGTGTTTCTTGCTCACAAACTTGTCTCTTGGACAAGCAAGATGAAAAAATGTATTTCTTAGTCAACAACAGAAGCAGAGTATGTTGTAGTAGCCTTGAATTGTTCTACAATTGTTTGGATCAAGCAGATGATAAAGGATTTTGGAATTCAGATTGATTATCTTATTGTTATTCATTGTGATAACACTAGTACTATCAACATGTCAAAGAACACTGTGATGCATACAAAGACAAAATATATATAAATTAAGTATCACTTCCTAAGAGAGAAAGTGCCAGAGAAAGAAGTCAAGTTGGACTATGTGAGTACTAAATATCAGTTAGCAAACATATTTGTAAAGCCTTTTCCAAAGGATACTTTTGAGTATCTCAGGGAGAAGCTGGGAGTAATTCCCCTCCCTGATTCTGCTAAGAGAAATAGGAAAGAGCATCAATCCTCAGGGATTGATGGATGGTTGACTACTCTACTTTAGGAGTAGTATCAATGCTTAAAATGTTTGGTGCCCTTTTCCATTAATGTCAAAGGGGGAGTAGTATAGATTCATGAAAAATATTATTAAATGGGGAGTACATACAGAATTAAGGAGTAATATATTAAGGGGGAGTAGTATTAAGTCATGGAAGCAGTTGAGTTGAGGAAATGGAGAATGTTGAAGAATATTGCAGAAGATGCAGGAGGATTCATCCTTGGGGGAGTTTTGATGAGGAAATGGAGAATGTTGTAAAAGAATTGTTCATTTGCATTGGTGGTGTTTTTCATTCCATATGTTGTCATCGATGCCAAAGGGGGAGATTGTTGAAGATTTTCCAACAAGCTAGTGCTGACTATATGTTTGTCATTGATGGAAACATATGGTAAGTAGCACACATGGAATAATTATGTAGTAAGATTTCAATATATGAAGAATGGAGATGTTATCAACATGATATCATGGATTCAGAGGTTAATTGTTAGTACAGACATTTATATCATAGCTTGTGTTAGCAGTGTTCCTAATAGAGTTACAGACAACGTTCTATGAGTGATTGTCTGTATAGTTATCATGGAGCCTTGCAAGTTTGGATATGTAATGGAGACATGTTAGTGATGTTACATTCATGGATGAAGAGTCTGATGTTTATGAGAAGTGAAGTTATGGAGTCGCTATTCACCAGTTGTAGTTTCATGTGTTTATCTAGAAGAGCCGATGGAGATTATATTGGTACAAGAGTTGCACCTATCATTTTAGTATGTGCGCTTGGACTAGTGATTGGAGAAGAGTTAATAATTTTTGGTTAAGAGCGCATGATGTAATTCAGCTTGAGGAGAAAGTTTCAGTTAATTTGGTAGAGCCGACAGTGTGTAGCGTGCGCCTACACTTATTGATTTAGACAGGTCCCAGCTTGTGTTGCATTCTTAGTAGAGCCAAGTGAGATGTTATTGGAGAGTGTTATTGTTTCTCTAATATGATTTCAAGATGGTTCTAATAGGCTGACTTGATTATATAATTTGGAGGAAAGATATTTAGAGGCAGTCATTTGTGATTACTAAGTATGGTTCAGAGTTGGATGTGAAGAGCAGAGCAGAGAGTGTGAAGTTTTGAGCCATCACTAGAAGGTCTATGTGACCAAGTAAAGAGTATATGATATTCACTAGAATTGATCTAGATAGAAGGTCTAAGTGTAGCTCACCAAGATCCAGATATAGTGTGTATCTATTATTCAAAAGGTTGCAGCCTTCTCCCCTTTGAGAAGTGAACTCTCAGACGGTGTGTCCTCACCCCTAATAGGGTCAATCATAAAAGACTCCTAATAGGGTCTAACCTTTGACCAACTCACTGTAATTATTGCATTGTAAAGATGAAATCCTAACAGGGTTGTAAGATCTTCTAACAAGGATCATTATACATTGGTATAATTTATTAGTGGGTGTCAATTCCCACTGGGGTTTTGACCTATTTGGGTTTCCCCATAACCAAAATATTGGTGTTGTGTTTAAGTGTTATTTCATTGTGTTTATGCTTAATTTTTAAGTATACTTAATTGGATAAAGAATTGAAACTTGTAGATAACTGATTCACCCCCCCTCTCAGTTATCTCTTGGGACTATTCCTAATAGAAACATCTAGAATTCTAGACTCAATAACGAATCTCATGTTTCCTTATATAGACATTATAAACCATTTTCTTTCCATCCATAGATTTTGCCTCTTGAGCTTCACCATAGATTTTTCTTCTTTAACGTTCCTAAGAAATAATGTTAATAACACATTTCATTCTCCTTCATCCAATCATATTTGAATTTTGTCAATTGTTTGATCATGATAAAAAACATTATCTTCTACCTCGTAATCATAAAAAATTACTCATCTCATAATCTTTAGTAGGTTGTTACAAAATCTAATTATTTCTTTCACTCGATCAAAAGTAGAATGTGTCTATGATAACTAGCTCAGTTAATACTATACTCAGTATACACTCCACTTTCTTGGTGTATACATAAATCTTCATTCACAAACCACATAAACTTGTTCAGTCTTGATCTTCAATACATAATAGAATCATGTAATACAGTCAAGTCATCAACATAATTCTATAGAGTCATCCATAAGTTACCCAATGTATACCATATCCATATCTTTCTCATCCATCTCATCTTTATATAGATATCTCTTTCCTTTACCATTTTCCTTCTTAAGATGTTTGTAACCATCATGATAAGTACTGTCAAAACTAGTTGACATAAATGACAATTTACATCAACTGATTTAATGTCTTACATATACTTTAGTATCTCAGTGATCATCAATCACTATCTTTCAATTATCCATTCCATTAGCAAGCTTTCCTTCAAGATATTCAATTAGTTGTAGTTTATCAGAGGTATGTACCAATGATCATAAGCTCTTCTTTGTTCAAAATTAGATATCCATCCTCGAGAATCCCTTTAACTAGAAATAGAGAAGGCATGAATTCTTCCATTCTTTTTCCTCCCTCCCTTTTTCAACATCCTTGAAGATGACTCATTTACACTAGTTGCTTGTTATATCTGTGCATTCATCCCTTCCTTGACCTCATAAGACCTATGATCTCTTGGCTCAGACTAGGTGTTTCTTTTGTGGTACCTCCTTCATGTTAAACATTCTTTGTTCTTGTTTTTACTTTCCTTAAGATAGAAAAATAGTCCTTTTTTGACCTTATAGGAGGGAATATATGGCCCCTTACTACAAATATTTTAATTACTTAACACATTTCAGGTAGAGTACACTAGGACAATAAAATTTTCTTGGGCAATATCACTCTCTTTTATACATTTTTAGTGGATTTCCTTAGATAAAATAGTTTCCTTGGTTATCCTTAGGATTGGTTGAGCTAGCATAACAAAAAGTTTTAGCCCATTTGACCTTTCCTTTGCATACATTTTTTGTATTGGTTGACTACCATAACGTAATTTTCTATACTATTTGACCTATATTTTTCATGGGTTGAAGTTATCATAACACAATTTTCTTGACCATTCAACCACTCATTTGCATATATTTTCATGACTTGAATAGAATGAAATGGACCATCAAATCACACTTTATGTTCTCTTTGATATGTGAAACTAATAGAACACAATTTTCTGGACCATTTTTCCCTTCTCTCTCTCTCATGGATCACCTAGCACAACATAAGTATCTAGTATGTATCATCCATGGTTATCCTTTTTTCTCTCCATAATGATTCCATAGCATAAGGTGTTTTTCTATTTGACTAGATAATGGAGTATTTCCTTATTTTTTATGTGTTCTCTTTCTCTTTCCATGTGACCACTTGTGCTTTTTCAATAGCTTTCCAAGCGTGATTGTAGAAGTCAAGATATTTTCATTACTGAGGTCTCTTCAAATAGTTGACTTGGAACCTTAGTAAGATTTAGGATTTTTTGTTTTCTTAATGTGTCCTTGTACATAGATGTATGAGTTAAGATATCTTATCTCTTCACATTTTTTCCATGATTACATCATCTCTTTCTCTCTCTTTATTATATTTTATCTTAAGTATGGCATGGACTCATCCTCTCATTAAAGTGGGAGATAAATGTACCATTCTAAAAAGTTAGCTTCTATAATGGGATGCTCATTTTAACCCCATTTTAGTAATGTATGGGTTCCTACATTGATTTCATGCTCTTCTAATGCTCATTCAACCATAAAATTAATACCATGTCTTGTTTTTATTCAATTTAATCAAAAATCAAGATAAGACCTTATTTTTTAAGGGTTATCATATTTTTTCCTATAATCCCATAATTTATTTCATCACCTAATACTTATATCACCATTCATTACATTTACATTCTTTGTCATCCTCAAAACTAGCTATGCCCTATTTTACTACATCCTCTCACTTCTCAAGACCCATGGTCCCAATCTCAGCCTTGATTGAAGGGTATAGATGAGCTTGGATGATCTATATCCCTAATATTAGGCACAAATTTTGACTAGGTCCCTATCTCTCTAATTCAGTAAAGGATTAGGACTTATAGTTAGACTAGCTAAGTTTAACCCCTAAAATATTAGATGAGGTATATAAAAACCCTATCTCTCCTAATTTTTGTATCCATTAAAGCCCTCAATAATTCATGATGAATAAATTAATCAATTGGCATCCAAGCATTTTCTAGATCTTCATTAATAAAATTCTTCAATTCTTTATAGCATTCTCCTTCTTCATCGAGCATTTTGGAAAACTACAACATCTATTTAACAAGGCTTATATTTCATGATTTCCTTTTTTAGTTTTGTGGAGTCCAAGCTATTGCATTAACATTTTTTATCACATCCAAAGAGGCATTATGTCATTGAAGTATGAGGTAATTCACAATTTAGATTTAGATTTTATTTCATCTTTCTTTAATGCAATTTCATCACATTTTCAAGGTTGATGTGTAAATGGGGGTTTGACCAAGGAAAAACCCTTTTCCCAACCTTCTTTATTTTTATATGTGTAGGAATACGCTACAGAGTTTTTAGAACTTTTTTAGGTAGATCAAGAATGCTTGGAGGATCCCTAAAAGTTTTAGGCAGAAACCCAAGTTACAAATCAGCTCAGTCGATGTATAGGGTATGTGCAGGATCATGGTATACCAAACTATGGCCTTAAGTGAAAATGAAAAATTAGAAAATCAAGGTTAGTCAACTTGACATAGAAGGTTGAACATCTTATGAACCTTATATGAAAAAGTTGTAACAGTAGAATATGTAGGAAATTGAATGTAGTTTCTAAACTACTAGCCTTTGTTTGAATTTTTTTTTGTCTAATTGTTCAAAATTTTATATTTCAATTCAGTGCTACGAAAATTTTATGGAAAAGATAAAAAGTACATGTGTGTCTGACCACCTTAAAATCATAATCAAATGATGATATATTTTCCCAAGATTCTAGATATAAGTAGTAGACTCATGCCTGGATGTGATGCATATATTTCTATAATTTTTGGTCAAAAAATAATTAATTATGAATTTTCTGCTACAAATTTTTCAGAATAAAAAACCTCTCGTGTCTGACCACCTTAACTAATTCAAAATTTTACCAAATTCAAAACTTTTTTTTTTCTTATAGTAGTCGAAGCATAGAATGTGACGCATGTTTCGGATTTCAAAAATGTTAAACGGTTTGAAAGTTATAGTTATTTTTCAATCAGTATGTCAATTATGACTTGAAAGATAACTCAATTGAAAAATAAGTAATAATTACTTACTAAACTCAAAATTTGACAGCAATTATATTGATGGAAAGCTGATAATGTCTTTAAAAAACCCTTTTCATTTCATCAATTTTGGGTGAAAAAATAGTCGTCAGCTACATGGTCGAAGTCTCGGTATCAAGAACTATCTCCTGAAACATGCCTAAAGGGTTGACCACCCACGTTTGGTAATGCCCAAGCAAATACCAAGCCTAATCGGATATCTGATATCAGAAAAAGCCCTCCTATTTTGAAATTTCAATTGCCCCACTTTTCCCAAATTCAAGTTTCATAATAAATGTATTTTTTAATAGTAATATTAATTGTCTTATAAATTAAGTTGTATTCTTTTTATGTTAATATTAATTCAAGTTTCATATTAAATTATATTTTTGTTATGTTAATATTAATTTCATTTTAAATATTAGTATTAAATAATAATAGTATAGCATAAATATAGTAATATAAATTTTTATATTAGTATATATTATATTATTTGATATACAAAATGATTTCAAAAAAATACCTGCACATTTGATTTGAGGATAGATAGTTTGAGCCCAAATCCTCTTGAAAGTATCTAGCACGGGATTTTTCTACAAACTACTTGTAATTTTGGTGGTCTGACTATATTAAATAAGTAGATTTCAATGGACTTCCCCTCGATTGAATATGATCAAATGATTTTTTAACTCTCAAAAAGAAATTTCACACAGATGTAGAACCACCGTATGCTCATCATATGTTCTAGAAACTAGCAGTGGCATAAAAATTGATGTAAGAACATTTAAGTTACATTGTCCACAAAAAGGTATATGAAACCTTTAAATATACATTAAAAAGTGGAGGTGAAGGCTCTAGAGAGAGAGAGAGGGAGAGGGAGAGGGGGAGAGAGAGAGAGAGAGAGAGAGAGAGAGAGAGAGAGAGAGAGAGAGAGAGAGAGAGAGAGAGAGAGAGAGAGAGAGGTCATGAGGACTTCCTAGGGGTCCTAACATGTGACAAGGCATATTAGGACCCCTATGAACTCCCCATGACCCCTTTCAACACATTGCAACCCTCAAGTGTGTCTTAAGGGGTCCTATGCCCACTTCGAACACACTTAAGCATTCAAACCTGTCGAACAGGGTCATGGGGACTTCCTAGGGGTCCTAGTATGCCTTATCATGTGTTAGGACCCCTAGGAAGTCCTCATGACCACTTTTGATAAAATGGAACCCTCAAGTGTGTCGTAAGGAATCCTATGACCCCTTTCGACACCCTTAAGCATTCCAATGTGTTGAAAGGGATCATGGCATCTTCCTAGGGGTCCTCGTATGCCTTATCACATGTTAGGACCCCTGGGAAGTCCCTGTGATCCCTTTGGACACATTTGAAGGCTTAAGTGTGTCAAAAGGGATCATAGGAACCCTTAGGACACACTTGAGGGTTTGAATGTGTCGAAAGGGGTCATGGGGACTTCCTAGGGGCCCTAGTATGCCTTATCACACATTAGGACTCCTAGGAAGTCCCCATGACCCCTTTCGACACATTTGAACCTCAAGTGTGTCCTAAGGGGTCCTACTACTCCTTAGGACACACTTGAGCATTCAAATGTGTCAAAAGGGGTCATAGGGACTTCCTAGGGGTCCTAGTATGCCTTATCAAATGTTAGGACCCCTAGGAAGTCCCCATGACCCCTTTTGAAACATTAGAACCCTCAAGTGTGTCCTAACGGATCCTACGACCCCTTCACACACAATTGAGGGTTAAAATGTGTTGAACGGGGTCATACAGACTTCCTTGGGGTCCTATTATGCCTTATCATGTGTTAGGACCCCTATGAAGTCCTCATGACCCCTTTAGACACATTGGAACCCTTAAGTGTGTCCTAAGGGATCCTATGACCCCTTCGGACACACTTGAGCATTCCAATGTGTCAAAAGTGGTCATGGGGACTTCCTAGGGGTCCTAGTATGCCTCATCATGCGTTAAGACTCCTAGGAAGTCTCCATGACCTCTTTCAACACATTTGAATGCTCAAGTGTCTCAGAAGCGGTCCTAGCACCCATTAGGACACATTTGAGGGTTCAAATGTGTTGAAAGGGGTCATGGGGACTTCATAGGGGTCCTATTATGCCTTATCATGTGTTAGGACCCCAAGGAAGTCACTATGACCCCTTTCGACACATTTGAACACTCAAGTGTGCCCTAAGGGGTCCTATGACCCCTTCCGACACACTTGAGCATTCAATTGTCTTGAAAGGGGTCTTGAGGACTTCCTAGGGGTCATGAGGACTTCTTAGGGGGTCCTAACGCATGATAAGACATACTAAGACCCCTAGGAAATCCCCATGACCCCTTTTGAAACATTGGAAGCCTCAAGGGTGTCCTAAGGTGTCCTATGACCCTTTAGGACATACTTGAGCATTCAAATGTGTCGAAAGGGTCATGGGGACTTCCTATGGGTCCTAATACACCTTACCACATGTTAGGATCCTTAGGAAGTCCTCATGACCCCTTTCAACACATTCAAACCCTCAAGTGTGTCCAAAGGGATCCTACGATCCCTTTGGACAGACTTGAGCATTCAAATGTGTCGAAAGGGGTCATGGTCACTTCCTAGGGGTCCTAGTACACATTGTCATGTGTTAGGACCCCTAGGAAGTCCTCATGACCCCTTTTGACACATTAGAACCCTAAAGTGTGCCCTAAGGGGTTCTACAACCCTTTGGACACACTTGAGCATTCAAATGTGCTGAAAGGGGTCATGGGGTTTTCCTAGGGGTCCTAGTATGCCTTATCATGCGTTAGGACCCCTAGGAAGTCCCCATGACCACTTTCAAGACATTTGAACCCTCAACTATGTCTTAAGGGGTCCTACGACTCCTTAGGACACACCTGAGCATTCAAATGTGTCAAAAGGGGTCATCGGGACTTCCTAGAGGTCCTAGTATGCCTTATTACACGTTTGGACCCCTAGGAAGTCCCCATGATCCTTTTTGACACATTTGAACTCTCCAGTGTGTCATAAGGGGTCCTAGAACTCCTTAGGACACACTTGAGCATTCAAATGTGTCAAAAGTGGTCATGGGGACTTCCTAGGGGTCCTAGTATGCCTTATCACATGTTAAGACCCCTAGGAAGTCCCTATGACCCCTTTTGACACATTGGAACCCTCAAGTGTTTCCTAAGGTATCTGATGACCCCTTCAGAAACACTAGAGCATTTCAATATGTCAAAAGGGATCATGGGGACTTCCTAGGGGTCCTACTATGCCTTATCATGCATTAGGACCCCTAGGAAGTCCCCATGACCACTTTTGATGCATTTTAAGCCTCAAGTGTGTCCTAAGAGGTCCTACGACTCCTTAGGACACACTTGAGAATTCAAATGTATGAAAAGGGGTCATGGGGACTTCCTAGGGGTTCTAGTATGCCATATCATGCGTTAGGACCCCAAGGAAGTCCCCATGACACCTTTTAACACATTGGAACCCTCAAGTATTTCCTAAGGGGTCCTATGACCCCTTCAGACACACTTGAGGGTTCAAATGTGTTGAAATGAGTCATGGGGAATTATTAGGGGTCCCAGTATGCCTTATCACACATTAGGACCCCTAGGAAGTCCTCATGACTCATTTCAACACATTGCAACCCTCAAGTGTGTACTAAGGGGTCCTACGACCCCTTTGGTCATACTTGAGCATTCCAATGTGTCAAAAGGGTTCATGGGGACTTCTGAGGGTTCCTAGTATGCCTTATCATGCATTAGGGCCCTTGGGATGTCCCCGAGACCTCTTTCAACACATTTCAATGCTCAAGTTTGTTGGAAGGGGTCGTAGGACCAATTAGGACACACTTGAGAGTTCAAATGTGTCAAAAGTAGTCATGGGGACTTCCTAGGGGTCCTAGTACACATTACCATGCATTAAGACCCCTAGGAAGTCCCCATGACCCCTTTCGACATATTTTAACCCTAAATTATGTCCTAAGGGCTCTTACGACCCCTTTCGACACACTTGAGCATTCAAATGTGTCGAAAAGGGTCATGTGGACTTCCTAGGTGTCCTAACATGTGATAAGGCATACTGGGACCCCTAAGAAGTCCCCATGACCCCTTTTGACACATTGGAATGCTCAAGTGTGTCCGAAGGGGTTGTAGGACACACTTGAGGGTTCCAATGTCTTGAAAGTGGCCATGAGGACTTCCTAGGGGTCCTAATGATCGATAAGGCATACTAGGACCCCTAGGAAGTCCCCATGACCCCTTTCAACACATTGCAACCCTCAAGTGTGTTCTAAGGGGTCCTACGACCACTTAGGATACACTTGAGCATTGAAATATGTTGAAAGGGGTCATGGGGACTTCCTAGGGGTTCTAATACACCTTATTACATGTTAGGACCTGTAGGAAGTCCTCGTGACCCCTTTTGACACATTAGAACCCTCAAGTGTGTCAAAATGGGTCCTACAACCCCTTCAAACACACTTGAGCATCTAAATGTGTCAAAAGGGGTCATGGGGACTTCCTAGGGGTCCTAGTACGCCATATCATGTGTTAGGGCCCCTAGGAAGTCCTCATGACCCCTTTCAACACATTGGAACCCTCAAGTGTGTCCTAAGGGGTCCTACGACCCCTTTGACACACTTCAACATTCAAATGTGTTGAAGGGAGTGATTGGAACTTCCTAGGGGTCCTAGTATGCCTTATCACACATTAGGACCTCTAGGAAGTCCCCATGACACCTTTTGACACATTTGAATCCTCAAGTGTGTCCTAAGGGGTCTTACAACTCCTTAGGACACACTTGAGCATTCAAATGTGTCAAAAGGGGTCATGGGGACTTCCTATGGGTCCTAGTATATGTTATCATGCATTAGGACCCCTAGGAATTCCTAATGACCCCTTTTGACACATTTGAACCCTCAAGTTTGTCCTAAGGCATCCTACGACTCCTCAGGACACACGTGAGCATTAAAATGTGTCAAAAGGGGTCATGGGACTTCCTAAGGGTCCTACTATGCCTTATCATGTGTTAGGACCCATAGGAAGTTTCCATGACCCCTTTTGAAGCATTAGATCCCTCAAGTGTGTCCTAAGGGGTCCTACGACCCCTTTTGACACACTTGAGTAGTCAAATGTGTCAAAAGGGGTCATGGGTCCTTTCCAGGGTACCTAAAGTATGACAAGACATACTAGGAACCCTAGGAAGTCCCCATGACACTTTTTGACACATTGGAATCCTCAAGTGTGTCCGAATGGGTCGTAGGGCCCCTTATGACACACTTGAGGGTTCTAATGTGTCGAAATACGTCATGAGGACTTCCTAGTGGTCCTAACACATGATAAGGCATACTAGGACCCCTAGGAAGTGCCCATGACCCCTTTTAACATATTGGAATCCTCAAGTGTATCCTAAGGTATCCTATGACCCCTTAGGACACACTTGAGCATTCAAATGTGTCGAAAGGGGTCATACAAACTTGCTAGGGGTCCTAGTACACCTTATCACACATTAAGACCCCTAGGAAGAGCTCATGACCCCTTTTGACACATTGGAACCCTCAACTGTGTCCAAAGGGGTCCTACAACCCCTTCAAACACACTTGAGCATTCAAATGTGTCGAAAGGGATCATGTTAACTTCCTACAGGTCCTAGTATGCTTTATCACGTGTTAGGACCCCTAAGAAGTCCTCATGACCCTTTTTGACACATTGGAACCCTCAAGTGTGTCCTAAGGGATCCTATGACCCCTTCGACACACTTGAGCATTCAAATGTGTCGAAAGGGGTCATGAGGACTTCCTATGGGTCCTAGTACACCTTATCATGCGTTAGGACCCCTAGGAAGTCCCCATGACCCCTTTCAACACATTTGAACCCTCAAGTGTGTTCTAAGGGGTCCTACAACTCCTTAGGACACACTAGATCATTCAAATCTGTCAAAAGGGGTCATGGGGACTTCCTAGGGGTCCTAGTATGTCATATCACATGTTAGGACCCTTAGGAAGTCCCCATGACTCCTTTCAACACATTTGAACCCTCAAGTGTATCCTAAGGGGTCCTACGACTCCTTAGGACACACTTGAGCATTCAAATGTGTCAAAATAGGTCATGGGGACTTCGTAGGCATCCTTTGAACCCTTATCATATGTTCTGACCACTAGGAAGTCTCTATGACCCCTTTCGACACATTGGAACCCTCAACTATGTCCTAAGGGGTCCTATGACCCCTTCGGACACACTTGAGCATTCCAAAGTGTCAAAAGGGGTCATGGAGACTTCCTCAGGGTCCTAGTATGCCTTATCACCCATTAGGACCCCTAAGAAGTGCCCATGAGCCCTTTCAACACATTTGAACCCTCAACTATGTCCTAAGGGGTCGTATGACTCCTTAGGACACACTTGAGCATTCAAATGTGTCAAAAGGTGTCATGGGAACTTCCTAGGGGTCTTAGTATGTCTTATCATGCATTAGGATGCCTAGGAAGTCACCATGACTCCTTTTGACACATTGGAACCCTCAAGTGTGTCCTAAGGGGTCCTACGACCCCTTCAAACACACTTGAGCATTCAAATGTGTCAAAAATGGTCTTGGGGACTTCCTAGGGGTCCTATTATGCCTTATCACGTGTTAGGATGCCTAGGAACTCCCCATGACCCTATTCGACATGTTTGAACCCTCAAGTGTGTCCTAAGGGGTCCTACGACTCCTTAGGACACACTTGAGCATTCAAATGTGTCAAAAGTGGTCATGGGGACTTCCTAGGGGTCCTAGTACATCTTATCACATGTTAAGAGCCCTAGAAAGTCGTCATGACCTCTTTTGACAAATTTGAACCCTCAAGTGTGTCCTAAGGGGTCCTACTACTCCTTAGGACACACTTGAGCATTCCAAATTTTTAAAAGGGGTCATGGGGACTTATTACAGTTTCTAGTATGCCTTATCATGCATTAGGACCCTTATGAAGTCCCCATGACCCCTTTTGACACATTGGCACCCTCAAGTGTTTTCTAAGGGGTCCTACGACCCCTTCAGACACACATGATGGTTCAAATGTGTGAAAAGGGGTCATGGGGACTTCCTAGGGGTCCTAGTACATGTTATCACATGTGAGGACCCCTAGGAAGTCCTCATGACCTCTTTTGACACATTGAAACCCTCAAGTGTGTCCTAAGGGGTCATACAACCCCTTCAGACACACTTGAGAATTCAAATGTGTCAAAAGGGGTCATGGGGACTTCCTATGGGTCTTAATACACCTTATCATGCGTTAGGACCCCTGGGAAGTCCCCATGACCCTTTTTGACACATTTGAATGCTCAAGTGTGTCAAAAGGGTTCGTAGAACCCCTTAGGACACACTTGAGGATTCAAATGTGTCAAAATTGGTCATGGGGACTTCCTAGGGTTCCTAGTACACCTTATCACATGTTAGGACCCCTAGGAAGTCCTCATGACCCCTTTGTCTCCTCTCTCTCTCTCTCATCTCTCTATGTCCCCTCTCTCTCTAACCTTTCTCTATCTCCTCTTTCTCTTTCTCTTGTCTCTCCTCTCTCTCTAGGTGAGAGAGAGGGAGAGGAGAGAGGAGAGAAAGAGAGGAGAGAGAAATTTGAGATAGAGAGTGAGAGAGATTTTTCCAAAAATTTTGTGGGAGGTATTGGATATCGAATTGTATCAAATGTCCGATAATATCGGATATCTGATAGTGTCAGATATCCGATTTTGTTTACTGGTGTTAAAAAAAAAAACAAGATTCTCTGGGTCCCTCCAGAGAGTCACATTTTTTTCCTAAGTTACGGGATTCGAGTTGCAGCAAGAAGACAAAAAACCACTTTTTGTGGTGATTTTCTCTATTACCAAAGGTATTTGCATCTTCTTTTTGGTCTAACTATGGTGAGTAGTAGTTGTCGAAAGCATAAACGGAAGAGGAGACTCACAAATTAAGATGTTGATGTGTATAGAGAAATGGATAGGGTTGCCAATCGGAACAAGAGACAAGGTATGTTAAATATGAATGAAGATTTCAGCATAGACCCACCTTTGAATGTGGTTTCAAGTGAAGAACATTAATATGAAGATGAAAATGTAGGTATTGAAAATGAGAATTTAGGTTTTGAAGATGAAAATGTAGGTTTTGAAAATGAACATGTAGATGTGGCTAATGGAAGTGTGGACATTGTCAATGAAAATCCACTGATTGAATATGAGGGAATTGAAAATGGTAATGGTGCAGATGAACCAAATCAATGTTACACATCTCCAAATTATATGTGAAATGAAGTCCCTTCAGAGGAAGAAAGACAAACTTCAAAATTGAGACCTTCAAGAAGAACTAAATGGTTACTTTAAATTGATGAGAACATAATGAGAAATTTTGATGGCAAGAGCTCAGAAAGAACCATTCGGTTGCGGGTTTCAAAAAAATTTGATCAATTTTTTAGGCACAAGACATTGGTTGAGCAATGTCAAATATTTGTGCAATTGTTAAATATGCAGAAGATGAGATGTATACTAGTCAAATTGAAGATTAGTGTGAATAAGAAAAAGGAGCGGAATGCTATTATTGTGAGAAATCATTTTAGTGCTCTCAATTCCATTGGGAAGACTACCAAGGAAAAAGATAAGAGAGCCACTAGGAGGGTTATTACAACCTCCTTAGTAAGTCATCATTTGAGAAAGGCTCATTTGATGAGACAACCTTGTGTTGACTTGAATCTAAATCATAAAACTTTGGATAGAGAACTTGCAAGAAGAGAAAGACTTGATGATCCCCTTCAAAATGATACATGGGCTTATGGTGGGAGACTTTCACGTTGTGACAAGAAGCTTACCGATGCTGTGAAGGATCAAATTCAACTATTTTGGCAATCTAACTCAAGAGTACATCACCAAATGTGAAGGATGTCTTGAAGTTGAGAATTGGCATTCAAGACCACACCCCGCATCCCAAACATTATTTGGAGGTGAGTAAAACAATGTTGTTCAAAACATTTTGTGAAACACATTTAACATTGCAAATATCACAAAGAGCTTTTGAAGCCTTGAAGCCTTTTTTTTGTGTGCCTCTTAAGATTTGAAATACTTGTTGTTGCAAATATCATGTGGAGTTTTCAATGCACCATGAATTGTTACGATCCAATCATTCTACTTTGCATAGTACTAAAATGTTGGAGTGTGGTGCAAGTGCTCTTCCAAAATCATCAAGAGACTTGCTAGATCATTTTTTATGTCCTAGAGATGATGGATGTTTCTTTTATAGAAAAGATTACTTAAATGCCAAGTGCTCAAAGTGTGGTGGGCTAGTGAAGTTTGTCGAATGTTTTCATGAGGGCTACAAACATGATTTTGGAAAGACAATTGTCCACAAAAAGGTATATGAAACAGTTAAATATACATTAAAAAGTGGAGGTGAAGGCTCTAGATGTGAGTTGGTTACTAAAGAATGCAATGTAGCTGATTTTATTTCAGATTTCAGGAAGAATATTTTTATCAAGTATGCAAGGCATAGTCATAGGTCTCAGTGGTAGGATCAACAATTCAGGATGTGTAAGGACATTTTCCCGATTGGAACTATTATATTGGTTGTTGACTTTGTAGAGAACTATACATTGCAGCCCAAAAATGATTTGCAAGCTCAATATTACAATTCTATTCAGGTTTCTATTTTTGTGCACATAACATATAGACATTCCCCTGATAGTATATAAGATGACAAGAAGATAATCAGAGAGTACCATTTTATATGAGCAATGATAGATCACACTCATCTGAGTTTGTCCAACATTTCTTTGAGAACTATTTTGAGTGGGTGTGGGAAACTAATATTTCTATGGATAGACAACTCATTAGCTCAAATAATTGCATAGGTCGATTAAAAAATGCTTGTATGTTTTATTGGTTATGTAGAATGCATGTAGAGAGAGGTGTACCTCATATTTGGAGTTTTTTTGAGGCCAGTCATGGAAAAGGGGATCATGATGGAGTGGGTGCATGCATAAAGAGAGCTCTAGTTAAGGAGCAACTAAGGATTTCAGGTGCAGAACTCATTGATGCTTGTTCTATTGTTGATTGGTGTACTTCAGCATTGTCATAGGGGGACTCTTAATTCAGCGGTGTGTACATTCTTTTGGTTGGTTGAGTTGGGCACAACAGGAGATAGGTTGGATTATCAAACTATGAAAGATTCTTCAAAAATGCATTCATTTCAAAGCTCAGATGTAAGTACATGGACCATTTGGACACAAGAGTTGGCTTGTTATTGTCTGAATTGTCTTCAGTGTGATTGGGATCAGTGTGAGTCAAGTGAGTGGGTTGATACATGGGTTCTACATTATCTTACTCCTTTATCTCTCACAATCTCTGTAATAAATGATGACATGTATTGTTCACTTGACTACGACCATCTTTCAGATCTTCTATAGCCAGGACATGTTTTTGTATTGGTTGCACCAGAAGGGAATGATGAGAGATCGGATTACTAGTTAGAACGTTGTGTATGAGGAAAGCATAAACTTGCACAACCGACGACAGATGATGATATGTTCACATATCCAATAGGATCACATGTTTTTGCAAGAACATGTTTGCATACATATATGATTAGAAATAATGGCATTCCTGCATTTGAAGACTATGAGAAGCACAAAACCATTCTCATGTATTCACACCTTGTTATAGTAGACAATGTTAAATTGTTGAAACATCAAGGAAAACCAAAGACAAAGGAACTTTGGACTATTAGTACTTCTAATCATGAAGCAATATTGAATACTCTCAAGCATAGAGATGACCCTTTAGGCACACTTCAGTAGGTAAGTTCAACTCAAGTTAAAATATAGTTCTGTAATTTGCATATTTAGATGCCAAAAGGGTACTTCTTATATTCTCTATTAAATTTTCTTCTGCCTTCCGAATGTAGGGATTGGAGTGAAAGGACACTTTTTTTTATATATAGTTGTATAATTTTCATATTTAGATGCCAAATTTTGTATATAAAACCAACAATCGAATGTAATGTGCATAGTTAGATGCCAAAATTTGTAGATAAAAATAACAATCAAACGTAATGTGCATATTTAGATGCCAAATTTTGTATATAAAAACAACAATCAAATGTAATGTGCATATTTAGATGCCAAATTTCTATTTTCTTAATTCCATTACATGTGTATTGTCAAATGATGTAATAGTTGGAGTCATTGAGTCAAATTGGTCAAATGTGTCCAAAGTAAAATGATGATTGTTTGGGTGAAGGGATAGTGTTCAAGAATTGCATCCTAGCACCGAAAGGACTATGCAATTAGCTCCATTTGGGTGGATAAATGCTAGGAACAACCCCATTTTTATGACTGAGTTAGTAGAATGTTCTAGACCACACCGGCCCAAAGTGTCCCCAAGGTGCACTAAGAACGATTGGGCAACAAAATTTTGAGGCTCATAACTTGAACCCCATGAGAGGTATCGGATATTCATGAGATGCTATAGGATGGCATTTTTGAGGCCCAAAATAGACTCTCTCCATTCTGGGAAATTCAAATTTGTTTGAATTTGGCATGCCAGTCTCACTCGATGCCAAAACTTGCAGTGAGGGTCAGTTGAAAGTTGCACCAATGGATTACTTCCAAACCGTTCATCCCAGCACTGAATGGACTATGCCATTAGCTCTGTTTGGGTGGGTAAATGCTAGGGACAACCCAATTTTGACCACTGAGTCAGTAGAACATTCCAGACCACGCCAAACCAAAGTGTCCCCAAGGTGCACTAAGCACAATTGGGCAGTGAACTTTCAAGGCTCATAACTCAGACCCCATGAGAGGTATCAAAGATCTATTAGATGATAGAGGATGGTGTTTTCAAGGCCTAAAATAACCCCTCTCCATTTTGGGAGATTCAAATTTTTTTGAATTTGGCACACCAGTCTCGCTCGATGCCAAAACTTCCAATGAGGGTCAGTTGAAAGTTGCGCCAATGGATTACTTCCAAACCATTAGTCTCGGCACTAAATAGAATGTGCCATTAGCCTCAGTTGGGTGGGTATTCAACCACTAAGTCAATAGAATGTTCCAAACCATGCCGGACCAAAGTGTCCCCAAGGTGCACTAAGCACGATTGTGTAGTGAAATTTTGAGGCTTGTAACTCAAACCCCATGAGAGGTATCAGTGATCCATGAGATGCTATAGGATGAAATTTCTAAGGCCTACAATAACCTCTCTCCATTTTGGGAGATTCAAATTTGTTTCAATTTGGCACGCCAGTCTCACTCGATGCCAAAACTTGCAGTGAGGGTCAGTTGAACGTTGCACCAATAGATTACTTCCAAACCATTTGTCCCAGCACCGAATGGACTATGCCATTAACTCTAGCTGGGCAGGTAAATGCTAGGGACAACCCTGTTTTAACCACTGAGTCAATAGAACATTCCGGACCACGCCAGACCAAAGTGTCCCCAAGGCACACTGAGTATGATTGGGTAGAGAACTTTCGAGGCTCGTAACTCAGACCCCATGAGAGGTATCATAGATCCTTGAGATGATACAAGATGAAATTTTTGAGGCCTACAATAACCTTTCTCCATTCTAGGAGATTCAAATTTGTTTCAATTTGGCACGCCAGTCTCGCTGAATGCCAAAACTTGCAGTGAGGGTTAGTTGAAAGTTTCACCAATGGATTACTTCCAAACTATTTGTCCTGGCACCAAATGGACTATGCCATTAGCTCCGGTTGGGTGGTTAAATGCTAGGGTCTACCCTATTTTGACCACTAAGTCAGCAGAACATTCTGAACCATGCCGGACCAAAGTGTCCCTAGGGTGCACTAAGCATGATTGGTCAGAAAACTATCGAGGCTCGTAACTCAGACCCCGTGAGAGGTATCAAAGATCTGTGAGATACTACAAGACCACATTTCTTAGGCATTCCTAGTGTATTTGTAGGGGTATAGGTAGAGTACTGATATTTTGTCCAAAAGACCAATATGTTTTGATATGGCCAAAAGGGTGTTTGATTATTACCAAAAGGGTGTTTGATTATGTAATTAGGCTAGTTTGAAGTCTTTTAGCCATTGGGAGTAAATGGTAAGTATAAAAACCTTGAAACTACTTTAATAGATATCCTTATATACCTCAAATGATGAATTACATGTGTGAACACACGTAGCACATAAATCGTACACATAAATTTTCTTAAGTCATGAAGCATACATGTAGAATATAAATTATAAAGCATACAACATGAATTCACTTAAGTCATGCACGTAGCCCATACACATGAATTTAGATTATAAATAATGTACTTGAATATACATGAATATACTTAAGGCATAAATTGTACACATGAGTACATATACAAGCATATTTACATACTAAAAATGAATAAATGAACACACAATTAAGAAATTAGATCGAATATCAAGTTTCATATATATATATATATATATATATATATATATATATATATATATATATATATATATATATATATATATATATATATATATATATATATATATATATATATATATATATATATATATATATATCAAAATGAATAATAATTCTGTACATATTTATATGTCAACATATCTAGATACAATGTGACGTACGCCATCTCAAAATATGTCATATGACATCTCAAAATAGGAAGTTCAACTACAAATATTTCTAGGACATCCTATTCTACTAGTGGATCATCAAAACGGAGCCTCTTTGAAGTACTCTTCAGCTCTAATGGATCCTAGATTCAAACACAAAAGTGAAACCACAAGTTAGATTAAAATTTAGAATCATAGTCAACAATAATAAATAAAATTTAAACTAAAAATGAACTCTCATATACCTCGCCTCTCTATCTCCTCCCGTGGTAGGAGACCTAATATATGTCCTTGGTAGCATAGGAATAGTGCCACCAATGTCGACTCCCACCTGTATATGTTTGCGAACATGAGATTGATCTATGAGTTATACTATTTAATGTTAAAAACTTGGTAGCAAATATATGTTTACAAAATAACTGAATTAACATTAAAAATTACCTGTGTTGAACTTTCTTCAGGGATTGTTGGCTGAGTCATCAATGATACAAACCCTTGCCATTCTAGCTCCATCAAACTAGGAGTGACCTACAAAAGTCAAACAGATACTTCATATTATCATAACTTGACCATATTATATATACTTGATAGAAAAATACACACAAATAACTTTAGAAATGTACGTACCATGGGGCTATCACTCTGAATGGATATGCCTACGACTCTATCATGATGATAGGGTCTCACAACATCATCACATGCCACTCTCTGTCAAATAAACCATGTAAATTAAAAATGAGTACGCACAATTGACAAGTATACATGTATGCATAAATAAACTAAATTACTGAATTACCTTTCCTTTATTAACAACTGACACGTGCACCCCCTCACATTGCCCCCCAGTGGCAACTGGTGACACCTGCATCAGTATGTAAAAGATGATCATAAAAATTAGAAAATAATGTACATATACTATTATCATAATTTAAAATGAAACCAATGAGTACATTAAAACATATGTACCGTAGAAGAGTCAAGACCAAATGATATGGCCAAAAGCATGGACCCCTCCACTTGTACCATCTCCTCCTCTATCATCAACTGAACATAAATGTAACACATAAAAAGACATAAGTGGGAAATTATACTAAAAATATAGTTATACACTAAGTTTGCACCCTTGGTTCAAGCTCTCGTAGTCTTGATAACCTAGTATAACATGGGAATCATCTCCAGGTTGTGGGACCTATGCTAATTGAGATGAGACCTCTAGGTTCTAGGATGGTTCCTCTTGGATAATCACCCTAATTTGCTTCTAGACATGAAAAATAAATCTTTGAGGGAAAGGGATAGAAGGAATGCTTGAAAGGGAAATGACTTGAAAGCAAACTACCTACTAGGTGATACACCAAAATTAGGGTTTGGATCTCAGTATAGAGGATGAAATTAATGAACAACTTAGGTCTAGGAGGTCTAAACTCACTAAATAGACTTGCATAAGTGTTTCATAGAAGGGTCTGTGATAGAAAGAGGCTATTCAGGGAAAAAGAGGATTTCACAAACAATAGCATTACTGATGGATTTAGACACAATTTATGACCTGCAAACAAACATTCACTTCTACAACTCGGCATAGGAATGAGACAAGATTGTCAGGGGGTTGAAGTATACCCACAAAAGCATTCACATCCAGTCATCCACAATAACACACAATAGTTGCAGAAAGAGAGAGGGATCAGTAACCCTAAGATATCACTGAACCATCATATACTTCAATCTAATAAGAGATAATTCAAACAAGGAAGCATAGGGACATGAAGGATTATCACAAAATACCTCTGCAATGTTTGTATTATCAATGAAAGATTTACAACTGTGTAAGCCAAAGGGTAGAAATGATACCATAGACGACCCTTAAGAAAAATGAAATTCTTTTACAATTGTCCAACTTTGAGCTCAAAAGCTCTAAAAATACAATATATACATCCCCTCTTGCATGCAGGCAAGAGTCAAAACCTAACTTAACTAGGGCTACATAGGTACAGCACTACAACATCAAACCCTAGGTACACTGATGACTAATGATCAAAATCTCTGAGAACACTAGCAATTAGATCAAATCTTCCTTGTGTGCATCCATTCGGTACTGAGATCACCTACAGGCACATCAAACTCGACTCAACTACTCACCTGCAACTCCACTAAGCCATGAAGGCTTCAAATTTGATCATATTTCCCTGGGAGAGGTACTATTCAAAAGGTGGCACCAACTCTTTCTAGCACCCCCTGTCATGAAAACATGACAAAGGACCCCGCAACGCTAGCCAACAGTCACTTCTATCATCTTCACAACCACAACCATCCTAAGACTTTATTTCCTGAGCTACCTATTGTCGTGCATGGCCGAAAGAATGCAAAACCCTCATAGAGACATTTGAATTTTGAAATATAATAGCTAGCAGCAAATTTTAAAATGTGACCGTAGATGAGAAACCCTTCCCGGTAGATGAACGGGTGCGATACACTCAAAAACAACCTAAAAACCCATCTCTGACAAGTCAAATCCACCATGGAAGTCAGCAGCCAATGAGAATCGAGCACGTCGGCACACCTGTCATTTTGGACCCACCTCGAGCTTTTCCTTCTTAAGTCATTCGGAAACTACACGACTGAAGACTTTTCTCTAAGTCACGAAGAAATTCTCATAACCCTAGTCTGGTTAAGTGACTACGTGAACAAAGCGGTCGCTAATTTTCTAAGTCTTTCGACTAACCCTGGTTAAGTCCAGTGAACAAGAGAGAACCACTAGTCATTGATTCACGTAACCTCTGCTAACCCTCAGCCTGTTTGCCACTTGGAAATCTTTCATTTTCCCCAACTACTTTGTAGGCATACACCTCGACACCTCTCTATCATTAGACCCACAAAGAACTATATTCCAATCTAATAGTGGGTGCATGATCTCATGGCCCTTGAATATTCTTTCAGATCATGCACCAGCCCCTGATCCCCTTACAACTAGGACCCTACAACACATCGAACTGAAAGATAAGTCCCTGTCATCATATAGAAACCAATCATATGCAAGCACATCAGTGCTAGGTAGCACATCAGACCCACAACCCAGAGATTCTCATCAGACGGTTGTCGCATGATCTCATAGGATCAGAAGATTCTATGAGATCATACGATCATCATAGATCTTTTCCTTTCTGACACATCCTCATGCCTTCTGACACGGTCCCACTGACACATCCCAACTATCGTCTGGCCAACCAATAATGAATGAGCATGTCAGAAACTGAGGACCCACTTGACAGAGCCTAGAGATAAAGCCAGATCAATGGCCATCGTATGATCACATGCTCTGACACAAAGCCTTGCGAACATATGTCAGCCATCGATTCTCTGAAGATGTCAGAGCCTCTGATAGCCGAAAGGGCCCGAGCTAACATGGCACCGAATCACAAGCCTTAACCAATCATAAGTGCATAGCTTGGACTACGTGGCTGGATCCACTGACAAAAGATGACTCACTGCAAGCAGGAAGATCAACGATCATCGTATAATCTCATGCCTCTAAATCTTATGAGAACTTACGTCCATTGTTAGATTAAAATGGTGTCAGAGAGCCTGGGCCTGAAAATAAAAGGCATCAGGACTTAGGAAAAAATTAAAGCACTAGGTGTTTAGACTTAGGGAAATATTAAAGGACGTGGAAATATGATCACTTAAGTGGCTGAAAAGGTAATGCAGAAATATAACAGGCCAAAAGGATTTTAGGGTTTTAAGGGTCCAACGGCTAGTTTTATGAATTTTTTACCTGCAGACCAGAGAATAAAACAATTTGCAGAGGCTAGAGGACAAGGCACAACTTCATGAAATTTTCAAGGATGCTTGGCAGGATAAAAATAGAGACCATGGGATGGAATTTTAGCCAAAATTATATAGGATAGGAAAATTATGGTAACATTTTGGTGATTTCTATTGGATGTTAGCCTACTAGACATAGATCAGTGGCCTATAAACAATCCATTAGGCATGGGGTCATCTCAAGAACACAAAAAATTTGACCGAGAGGAAAAATTGGAACTAGAAGGACAAACTTGTGCACGAGCACTTCTTGGAAAGTAGGAATCTAACCTAGAAAATAGGGGAAGAAAGCAGGGGAAATATATACAGTAGCTTACAAAGAGGGATTAACCTCAAAATAAGGTTTCAAGTGGAAACTATTGACTAAAATTGGCAAGGGAACTCCTTCTAGAGTTATTAGTTGAAAGGCATTAGGGCCCCTACATTCTATGATTACAAACGGTCCACCCCAAAATGAATCAAATTTTGTATGTCTGCCAAGTCATGACCTAAACTCATCCCACTTGAGGACTATGTCTCCAACCTTGAAATTTATGATCTTGGCTCTTTTATCAAAGTTTCTCTGTGTCTAAATCTAGTGGAACTCCATATCTTTCATGGATTTGTCTCTGATTTCCTCTAACTCCATGAGCTGAACATATCTTATTTGTAAGGAGTCTCCTTCTTCAAATAGGGCATATTGAGTAGCCAAGTCCAAAGTTGGTAACTCAATTTACATGGACAACTTAGCCTCCTTGCCATACACTAACACATAAGGAGAGTTCCCAATGATCTTCTTTGGGGTAATTCTATCTAACCACAAGGAAAACTTCAACTTTGTATGCCAATCTCTCTGATTTGTCTTGCAGAGTCTTCTTGATTATCCTAATCAAGTTCTTGTTTGTTGATTCTACCAAGCCATTTCCCTGAGGGTAATAATTTGAACTGGTATTCAGATAAATGCCATTCCTGATTGCCCACTCTTAGACTTTGAGGCCTGTGAATGCTAATGAATTATTTGGTATTATGGAATTAGGAGTGCCAAACCTATGAACTATATCATCATAAAAACTTAGGACAAGACTCTCATTGGCCTCTTTTAATGCAACTGCCTTTGTCCACCTAGTGAAATAATCTATTGTAGTGATTATCCATTTATGTCCTGCACTAGATGGAGGATTGATCATGCCAATGAAGTCTATACCCCATTTCATGAAAGGTTGCTCTATTCTGACTTGTTGTAGGGGCAAGGTTGCAAGCCTTTCTTTTCCTACAAACATGGCACACTTGATGCATTTCCTCACATAATCATGACTATCCTTAAAGATAGATGGCCAATAGTATCCAGCCCTCATGATTTTAAAAGTACTAGTCCTAGGAGAAAAGTGACCTCCAGAAGGTCCATCATGAAATTCAAATAGGACATCTACTACCTTTTCTGAATCTATGCATCTTAAAAGGACACCATTGTGATCTTTTCTGAAAAGAAATTCATTTATCAACACAAAAGGAACAGATTGTAATCTATAATACCTTCTTTTTGCTAAATCTAGGCCTGTAGGACATTGTCTTGTCTTCAAATAATTCATCATATTAGGCAACCAACTTGTTTCCTTGGCTTGTTCCTCTGTAGAATGCACCACTAGAGATGCATCTACTTGCTCTGATTTCTTTGAACTCTCATCTTATGCCAAATGCTCACAAAGACCTCTTCCTCTAACTAGCTTGGTAGTTTGAATATCTATGTCATATTCCATAACCTTGGTGATCCAACCAGCTCTTTTCTCATTTAGGTCCTTGGAAAGAAAAAATTATTTGACACTTGGATGAGTAACCTTTAAATGTACCTTGCTATGGGTCAAAAAATATCTGACCTTTTTAAGGCTCTTTACCATAGCAAGTACATGTTTCTCTACAAAAGAGTATCTCTATTCATATTATTCTAAACCTTTTCTAAAGAAAGCAATAGGCTACTCCAATCCATTTGAATTTTCTTGAGTCACCATTGCAGATATAGCATCATGACCTCCATAAGCATAAAGGATGAAATCCTTATTGAAAGTTGGGTTTAGTAGGGTAGGAGCTTCTATTAAGGCCTCTTTGATAGCTTGGAAATTAACTGTCCCTTCTTTGGTCCAGCTAAAAGTTGAACTCTTCTTTAACATGGTTGCCAAAGGCTTTAGTAAATCTGCAATGTTAGGCAAGAACCTCCTAACAAAATTAATCTTTCCTATGAAAGATTGGAGACTTTTCTTGTGATGTGGTAGGGATAGCTCTAGGATAGCTGTAATTCTCTCACGATCCACTGTGATCCCTTCCTTGGATACTACATATCCCAACAATTTTCCTTCATGAACTACGAACACACATTTCTTGGGATTAAGAGATATCCCAAATTCTCTACATCTTTTGAAAATCTTCCTCAAATGTTTGATATGATCTACTACATGCTTTGAATACATAGTTATGTCATCTAAGTAGACTAGTACAAACTTGTACATTAGGCTCTTAAAGGCCATATCCATTGCCTTTTGAAATGTAGCACCTACATTTGACAAACCAAAGGGCATCTTTTGATAAGCCATGGTTCCCCTCTTGGTTGTAAATGCAGTCTTATATTGATCTTCTTCATTCACTAAGATCTAATTGTATCTTGAATAGCCATCCAACAATGAAAATCTCTTGGATTTAGAGACACATTGTAGAATTTGTTCCATTGAGGGTAATGGATGGCAATCTTTTAATGAGGCCTTGTTAAGATCCCTGAAGTTAACACATAGCCTCAACTCCCCATTCTTCTTCCTGACAGGAACAAGGTTGGAAACCCAACTAGTATGCTTGATGGGGTAGATGATACCACTTTTTATTAGTTTCAGTACTTCTTTATGCATAAGTGGCTCAAGCTTAGGATTAACAGGCCTTTGCTTCTACCTCACTGGTTTGGCATTAGGTTCTAATTCAATAGTGTGTTGAGCAAGAGTAGGATCAAAACCCTTAAGGTCTTCATATTGCCATGCAAAAACATCACTGAATTCTTTGAATAATTGGGTATAAGCTTGTTTTTCCAATTTAGTGTTTGCTTTTCCAAATTGTAAGCTCTTACCTAGTTCCAACTCTAATTCAACACAATGTTCTTGTTGAACTACTAGGCCAACTTTATTCTTCTTACCTTCATCATCCTTGTTGAAGACAGTCTCTAAGGTCACAAGACCTCTAGGCATCTTATTGGACTTTAGTTGTATCACTTGATCATCATAGTTTTGTGATAGCCTATCTTGATTATGCTCTGAAAAAACATCTTCTTCAAACAAGAAATGTAGAATTTGTTCATCATTGTCAAACACTTGCCAATTGACATCATTATCAGGAATAGATGGTCTAACAATCACTTTGATATGTTGTTGATCTATCTCCTTTGAAATGCTATTAAGAATATCATATTGAGATCTGACAGTAGCTAACCTATCTGCATTTTGATTTAGCTTCCTAGGGATAGCAATGATGTTGAAAGCACAAAAATCTTCAATTGCATCCCAAACTCTATGTTTGTATGCTTTCAAAGTGTCATTCTTGGTTGCACTTATCCCTCTTACTTGGCTGACAACTAACTCACTATCACCATAAACTTTTAAGGCCTTAAGCCCTCTTTTTCTAGCCCACTCTAGTCCATTGACTAGACTTTCATACTCTGTAGTATTGCTAGTGCAGGAGAAATTGAATCTAAAAGTAGTATAATACCTTTCTCCTTTTGGGGACACTAACATAGCACTGCCACGAGAACCATGTCTACTTCTAGCTCCATCAAATAAAAGTTCCCAAATTTGATTATTCTGATCCTTTGAATTAATGTCCTCTTTGAAAAGGTTTGGCTCTATGGATCCACTTTCTTTTATCAAATAAATTCCCAAACCAAAATCCCAGATTAGATTTTCTTGGGCCTCTAAAACTCTTTCATCTAGAAGAATATCAGGGATACTCTCTATTTGTGTGCTTGCTTCACTAATGGTTTGGAAGTCACTGTCATCAAATATAGGGCAATTTGCATTGATGGTATTGGACACATAAGATTCTATATGGTGTTCTGCTAATGGTTTTGATTTAATGGTAACCTTGGTCCCATACCTTGTATGAAATAGCATGTGAGACTAGTCAGAAGAAAGATAACCTCCTATCTTGGCTGTAAACTCCCTTGACAAACATATAGAAAATAATGCAGGGAGATCTATGATATATATATCAAGGAGAATGGAAAAATTAGGACTAGCATGTAGGATAAGACTGGCATCCTTGGCCACACCTATAGTATAGATTGAGGATCCATCAAGTAGGGTAACCTTCTTTCGGAAGGGCTCATATTTTAGTCCCAATTGGTCAGCTACTTTCTTGGGCATTATAATGCTAGTAGCTCCACTATCCACCATACAATTATGTACTAAAGATTTTCCAATGATTAAAGATGCATAAAAGGGAGGTGGCTTTGAATTCCTACCTTGCATGGTATTGGCCTTGGAGTTGCTACTTGGAGCCTCCTTTTCTTGATTAGTGTTAACCAACACTGGCTTTGCAGCTTCTTTTGTAGGTTGAGGAGTTGATACATCACTCATGGCCTTCTTCAAGATTTTAGGCTGTCCTGGAAGAGCCAAAGAGTCCCACATGGACATGGTGACATTTTCCTTCTTCATGTTGTGTACAATGTTATAAGGTGCTATATTGTGTACTCTTTATTGTGTCTTTGGCATGAAAAGCTCCACTTCTTTGGAATGTTGGTTCTCTTTTCTTGTAATGGTACGAGCCTCTTTAGGTGTGATGGGATCAGCTTGTTATAGTGGCTCTGTAGATGTAGTGGCTTTGGCATTAGAATCTTCTCTTTCCATGTCTTGTGCTCTTCTCTTTTCTCTTGTATAGGCAACAAAAGAAACTTCATCATTGACTCCATTGAAGTCTGGTTGCTCCCAATTAAAGAGAGAAATCTCATTCTCTTGTGATTCTTGTTGAGGCACTGACCCATTGGATGAAGCCTTTGATTGAGCTTGAGAGCCATTCTGAACCATTAGGGCTTGGTTTATCCATCCATTTGAACATGTAGCCTGATTGTGAGGCTGATTACAAGGAAAACACCATTCATTATCCATAGCCATATTTTTTTGACTAGGAACCATATCCCTCACTAGATTTGCAAAATTTAGGGGTGTAGGGTTATATGGTTGGAATGGTCTCTAATTAAAATTTTGCCTTTGTCCTTGATGCCCTCCTTGGTATGGTGGCCTATTTTGTTGATAAGGCTATCCTTGATTTTGATATTGCTGATTAGGACTTTGGCCTTGTGGCTGAAATGGTGGTTTGATTCCTTGACCTTGTTTCTTCAAATTTGTAACCTCTTTAGTCAAGGTCTGCAACAAGTTTTCCATTTCTTGCTGACTGCTCTATTGGTTATTCTTTATTTCTTGTAGCTCTCGAGAGAAACTAGCTATTAGCTCTTGACCACTGGTACTAGCTTGAGGTGCTAATATGGTGGGAATAGGGGTAAATGGGGGTTCTTGTGCAGGTGCAATGGGTTGAAGGCTAGGAAAAATGGGCATTGGTGGCCTTCTAGCAATCATGCCTACTTGGATTAAACAATTTTCAGCCCTGACAGCTATGTCAAAGGCTTGGGGTAAGGAAGTACCACCCATGGATTGGATCATGATAGAAATTTGACCATTTAGACTTTTTAAGTAATAAAGGAAAGCATGGTTAGCTAATGGTCTTACTAATACTAGAATTCTATTCCATGTTTTGAGGAATCTACTATTATAATCTGTCATTTGCTCTTGAGGGTCTCTCTTAATAGTTGTTAACTGCTCTACCAGATACAAGTTATCTGATTTATCCTCAAGATGTTTACTTAATGCATCCCCTAATTCATCCCATGAAGTAATAGAACCAACTATTAAAGTTATAAACCATTCAAGAGCCTTACCTTTTAGAGAGGTTGCTAATAACTTTGTGGCCACATCTTCTTGAGTAATATTGTGTATGCTGCAGATGGTGGTCACATCTCTTATGTTTTCAAAAGCAGTTGTCTACTCTTCACCAATGAAATCTGGTATACTCTTTAGTGCCACCAAGGGCACATCATGATGTTGAGAAAAGGCTAATGGACTGCCTTGGTTGAATGGTGTGAAAGAAAACTGCCTAGCCATTATGGGAGTTGGAATCTGAAGATTAACAACTATATGAGTTGTATTTGCTACTAGATTTGAATCTTCTTCTAGATCTCTAGTTAGAGATCTCCCTCTTCTTCTAGAATAAAAGGGAAAAGGTCTCCTTTCTAAAGTATCAAGAGGTGTTGATTGAACTCTCCTTACAGGGAATGCTCTTTGAGTTGACCTACCTTTGTAACTTCTTTTTGAGGGAAACTCTAAAAATTTAGTGGGCTTTGAGCTCCTAGTCTCAATCTTTCTCATAAACCTTGAACAAGGTTGGCTTGGATCTTTGAAATCAGTGGAGTCACCAGATATACTTGACAGAACAACTTCTAAAAGCATGTATTATGCAATCTGTATATCAGAGATGACATAACCTTCAAACAATGAACTTCTTGTGTAGTCCCACTGGGCGTGCCAGAAATGTTATACACTAAGTTTGCACCCTTGGTTCAAGCTCTCATAGTCTTGATAACCTAGTATAACATGGGAATCATCTCCAGGTTGTGGGACCTATGCTAATTGAGATGAGACCTCCAGCTTTGAGGCTAGTTCCTCTTGGATAATCACCCTAATTTGTTTCTAGACATGAAAAATAAATCTTTGAGGGAAAGGGATAGAAGGAATGCTTGAAAGGGAAATGACTTGAAAGAAAACTACCTACTAGGTGATACACCAAAATTAGGGTATGGATCTCAGTATAGAGGATGAAATTAATGAACAACTTAGGTCTAAGAGGTCACAACTCACTGAATAGGCTTACATAAGTGTTTCATAGAAGGGTCTATGACAAAAAGAAGCTATTCAAGGAAAAAGAGGATTTCACAAACAATAGCATTACTGATGGATTTAGACACAATTTATGACCTGAAAAAAAACATTCACTTCTACAACTCGGCATAGGAATGAGACAAGATTGTCAGGGGGTTGAAGTATACCCACAAAAGCATTCACATCCAATCATCCATAATAACACACAATAGTTGCAGAAAGAGAGAGGGATCAGGAACCCTAAGATATCACTGAAACATCATATACTTCAATCCAATAAGAGATAATTCAAACAAGGAAGCATAGGGACATGAAGGATTATCACAAAATACCTCTGCAATGTTTTTATTATCAATGAAAGATTTAAAACTATGTAAGCCAGAGGGTAGAAATGATACCACAAATGACCCTTAAGAAAAATGAAATTCTTTTACAATTGTCCAACTCTGAGCTCAAAAGCTCTAAAAATATAATATATACATCCCCTCTTGCATGCAGGCAAGAGTCAAAACCTAACTTAACTAGGGCTACATAGGTACAACAATACAACATCAAACCCTAGGTACACTGATGACTAATCATCAAAATCTCTGAGAACACCAGAAATCAGATCAAATCTTCCTTGTGTGCATCCATCTGATACTAAGAGCACCTGTAGGCACATCAACCTCAATTCAACTACTCACCTGTAACTCCACTAAGCCATGAAGGCTTCAAATCTGATCATATTTCCCTGGGAGAGGTACTATTCAAAAGGTGGCACCAACTCTTTCTAGCACCCCCTATTATGAAAACATGACAAAGAACCTTGCAATACTGGCCAACAGTCACTTTTATCATCTTCACAACCACAACCATCCTGAGACTTTATTTCCTGAGCTACCCGTCCTTGTGCATGGTTGAAAGAACGCAAAACCCTCATGGAGACATTTGAATTTTGAAATATAATGGCTAGCGACAAGTTTTAAAATGTGACTGTTGATGAGAAACCCTTCCCGATAGATGAATGGCTATGATGCACTTGAAAATAGCTTGAAAACCCATCTCTAACAAGTCAAACCCATCGTGGAAGTTAGCGGCCAATGAGAATTGAGCACGTCGACACACCTGTCATTTTGGACCCACCTCAAGCTTTTCCTTCTTAATTCATTCGATGACTATGTGACCGAAGACTTTTCCCTAAGTCACGAAGAACTTCTCATAACCCTGGTCTGGTTAAGAGACTACACGAACAAAGCGGTCGCTAATTTTCTAAGTCTTTCAGCTAACCCTGGTTAAGTCCAGCAAACAAGAGAGAACCCCTGGTCACTGATTCATAGAACCTCTGCTAACCCTAGGCCCATTTGCCACTTTGAAATCTTTCATTCACCCCGACTACTTTGTAGGCATACACCTCGGCACATCTCTATCATCGGACCCACAGAGAACTAGATTCCAATCTAATGGCAAGCACATGATCTCATGGCCCCTAAATATTCTTTTAGATCATGCGCCAGCCACTGATCCCCTTAGAATTGGGACCCCACGACACATCAAACTGACAGATGAGTCCCTATCATCATCTAGCAACCAATCATATGCAAGCACATCAGCGCCAAGTAGCACATTGGACCCACGACCCAGAGATTCTCATCAAACGGTTGTCACATGATCTCATAGGGTTAGAAGATTCTATGAGATCATATGACCACTGTAGATCTTTGCCTTTCTGACACATCCTCAGACCTTCTGAGACGGTCCCACTGACACATCCTAGTTGTCATCTGGCCAACCAATAATGAATGAGCATGTCAAAAACTGAGGACCCACTTGATAGAGCCTAGAGATAAAGCAAGATGAACGGCCATCACATGATCGCATGCTCTAACACAAAGCCTTGCGAACATATGCCAGCCATCGATTCTTTGAAGATGTCAGAGCCTCTGACAGCCAAAAGGGCCCGGGCTGACATGGCACTGAATCACAAGCCTTAACCAATCATAAGTACATAGCTCGAACTACATGGCCGGACCCACTGACAAAAGATGACTCACTGTAGGGAGGAAGATCAATGATCATTGCATAATCTCATGCCTCTAACAAATCTTATGAGAACTTACGCCCATCGTTAGATTAAAATGGTGTCAGAGATCCTAGGCCCAGAAATAAAAGGCATCGGGACTTAGGAAAAAATTAAAGCAATAGGTGTTTAGACTTAGGGAAATATTAAAGCATGTGGAAATATGATCACTTAAGTGGCCAAAAAGGTAATGCAGAAATATAACAGGCCAAAAGGATTTTAGGGTTTTAAGGGTCTAATGGCTAGTTTTATGAATTTTTTACCTGCAAACCAGAGATTAAAACAATTTGTAGAGGCCAGAGGACAAGGCACAACTTCATGAAATTTTCAGGGATGCTTGGCAAGATAAAAACAAAGACCCTGGGATGGAATTTTAGCTAAAATTGTATAGGATAGGAAAATTATGGTAACAAATACAAACAATAAAATTTCAAAACAATGTAAAAAGTGAATGGTTTACCCTTACCATAACAGTGGGAGTCCATGGCACTGTAAGCTCCTGATGCACATCTCCATGAGTTGCTTCAGTGCCTATAGTGTGCTATGTAGAATCATCCCCATCGAAGCTAAAATTATATGCATCACTATCAGTCAAGGGAGCAAATCACTGGTTCTTGCATATAATGTAAGTGTGGGGCACACAAACATGTGAGCTCATGGAGGATGTGGAAGCACCAGAAGCATCAAGACGAGGAGACAACAATGTCCTATTCTGTGTAACCAGTAGATTAGTCAAGGTGTGAATGGCTCAAATAGTCTGTGAGCCGGCCTCAACAATAATGTCTGGATGCTACACTGTGAGAGGTGGTGAAATCTTGGGAGGGGGAACATATGTGTGGGATTGCACTTGTTGTTTCCATGCCCTATCTTGCGGAGTGCCTAAACCTACACCCTGGTTTGGTCTCAAACTCCAATAATTCACCTTGTGATCGAGCACAAATTTAGCATATAATTTTTTAATAAAATAAAATGGGACATCCAAATTATTGTGAGGTGATCTATCAAAAACCATCCAGCAATGGTCCCAAAATTTGTCACGTATTGCACTATTTGTGCACCATTTAATTGACAACTTGGTTTTTTTAGGGTCTACTTTTAGACTATTTTTAGGATCCACAAAAAGATTAGCTATGTCATGTTTTGTTATATTTAGGTTCATGACTTGATCACAATCAAGCCCATTGTCAAACTGGGTATGCATGGAATCATGCCAAAGAAGTGCAACATTATGTTGTTGTGTAAGTTTCTCCATGTTTTCAATAATTCAGTTCATTGTCATAAACATGGGGAGGAATATGGGGATATTGGCATATGTGGTTTGAAATCCTCTAAGTTCATTTAGATTATCTCCTATTAGATCTTCTAAATAGCGAGGGTTTGTGATAGGTACATCTTCTGGAGGTGGGGGATTGTTGGGAGGTGGTTCTGGATTATTTGTAGGATCATTAGGAGGGTTTTCTAATTCCATGTCTGATAACAATGAAAAAAAAATAGATAATTACAATCAATTTTAAAAAATAATACAAAAAATCATTGCTACCCTAATTTTTATATAAAAACTATATATTTCTATTTAAAAACAATATAAAACAATAAAAACAATAAAAATTAGAAGCTTCACTTACCTGGCAATTTAGGAAAAAAAGGATAGGGGATTTGGAAGTGGATATTCGAAAACCCTAGCCGCGTTCACATTTTTACAATGAAAAAATGTTGAACGCGGCTAGGTACAGTGATATATATCTACTAGCAAATATCCGATATCTGATATTATCAGATATCCAATAATATCAGATATCTGATAGTATCAGATATATGATTATGTCTTCAGGTTTGGCTTTTGGCTTGGCCAGGTGTACTGACACCCAAGCCTACTAAAAAGTCAACAAATCTATCTGTGCGCTTTTGGACGAGTGAAAATAAGTTTTTTTCACATCGCCACTTTTTGGCATACCATGATCCTGCACATACCCTATACCTTGGTAAAGATCACAAATAAATTTAAGATACCCCCTCCCAAGAAAAGGTGTAAAATCCTAGTGAATCCTACATTATTTTAGGGGGAAAATTTTGTTAATGAAGGTGAATTTCTTTTTCCAAATTAGGAAAATAAAATAGTTTGTATTGGCATTTTTTTCCCTGCATATGAAAATTCCATAAAATCATGGTGAATAATACATTAATGTGGGGGGAAATTATATCTTGTACATGAGGCAAAAAAATTTCTTGTTAAGAAAAAAAATTATAATATATGAGGTGAATTATTTTTTTAGGGAAAAAATAATTGTGCTGGCGAATTTTATCTACCGTTTGAAAATTTATTTATTTTATTGGCTAATCTTTCATTAAGTGTAAGAAAAATAAGTTTCTATTGGTAATTTTCAGGAGTTGGGACTCGCCACATGGGCTAATGCCAAATAGAAATTTATCACAGATCTAGTTAATACAATATTACGTCCAACAAATATTGCCTTTATTTATTGCTCACTTTTTTATAAACTCAGCACATTGGTATCGATAAGCATGACCAATCATATTGGCACGTAACCTATATCCATCATTTTATAATATTAAATGAGTTATTTGAGACCATTTGATGATCCTAGATCAATTATTGAATTTTAATTTCAGACCCAATTTCTTGAAGGAAATGGAGTTCTTGAAGAAGTCACCAAAATAATATCACGTATCAAACCTTAACCTGCACCATAACCATGTTCATTGATTACAACTAGTTAATTGTTTATGTGGAGGGTGTATAATGTTGCCTTGTTAGTCAAAAGAGACATTCTTTAACTTCCATCCAATCAACATGTGCACGACTTCCCAATTTGTACAGATAATATTACCAATTTTTGACATGCATACATTTATGAGAAAGCTTTACATGGAGATATGAAATATTAAGGACAATGGATTTAAATTTCTCACATGCATGCATTTATGGGAAATATTTACATGAAATATTAAGGGCAAAGGATTTAATATGATGAAATAAAGAATAATTAATTGCTAAGTATCAATAAAGGGCTATTTATAGATGATCTAGCTTCTTTCTTCCTCAATTCATCTTTTCTAGAGAAATTATTGTAGAGGCCTCTGGTTTAGTCATTAGTATGTAGATAATTTTATTTTAAGGTTTTTAAAGATTTAGATGGACACTCCTATTAGGCTTAGATGCACATCTAAGGAGGCCCAGAAATCCTTTTTTGGATTCTTCTCAGATGAAACCTTGGATTCAATTTTTAGAGAGGGTGGGCCTTTCATAAATGATGTTGTCAAAATGGTACTAGGAATAAAGTTTCTACACAATGAAGACATGCATCGAGTAAACATGGACATTACATCCCAATTTATGACATCTCTTCTCAACCTTAGAGGAGAAATGTGGACAAGTTGATGGTCCTAAGGAAGGTTTTTAAAGAAGAAATGGGCGCTGATTACTAGGTATTTTTCCCATAAGATATTTTTTCTCGATCAAGTACAAGTAGGGCTATAGAAATGGCTCGATGAATTGTCGTAGTTAATCCTGTTTAGAGAATTCTACTTAGATGGAGGGGAAAATCACTAATATTTTATATTAAGGAAAAAAAGGTTTTGAGGGGACCCAAATGTTACAAGCAGTGGTTTTGGTTGCACCAAAAGATCGACCTATTAATGCCCAATACAACCACTAGACTTATAGAAGACACAGGAGGCAGTTAAGCCATGTCACAAATCTTGAGGGGAGCGCTGACCATTTTTCCAACAATCTCCCCCTCAGCGTTACCTAAGGGTATTCGTACCTATGACCAAGCTCTGATACCACTTGTTACAAGTAGTGGTTTCTATTGCACCAAAAGATCAATTTGTTAATGCCCGATACAACCACTAGACTTATAGAAGACACAAGAGGCGATTAAGCCATATCACAAATCTTGAGGGGAGCACTAACCATTTTTCCAACACCAAAACCCCTTATAGCTACAAATTTTAATGGGGATCTAGAACCCCACAAAGAAAAGATGTTTCCATAAATACAACAAGAAATATTCTAGCAGCTTGGAAAAATCACCAGTGTTACCAATGGCTTGTCAACCCACTTTTTTGAATTTTTCATACAATGATGGAATTGTTGGAAATCTATTTGGAAATGTGATACTGAGAGGGGGGGATGAATCAGATATCACCTATCGATCTATTTTAATACTACTAAATACTTGCATAGCATTTTCACATAATTTATCAATGTAATGAAACTAATAAACTAAACATCATTCATGAAAGTACTCATAACATAGTAACTTGGTTACACTGAAACCCTTGAAAGATAAAACTGGGGTGGGGATGACACCCACAAATCTTCACTATTGTAGTATAAAGTTTTCTTGTTAGGGCTACAAATTTGATCACAAAATATGATCTACCTTGTGAGGGGTCTACCCTGTTAAGAGCTTAAAGACTTGTAGAATCTACCTTGTAAAAGGCGTTACCCAAATTTTCCTATTTTATACAAATTTGGCTAAATCCTATTCCAAGTCTTTAATTTTATCTTGTTGAGGATCCCTAAAAATTCCATGGCTTTAGGTCTTGTCTCTTGCCCTCTGCAATTTTCTAATCCCCTGGTATGTAGTAAAAAATTCATAAAGGTGACCGTTGTGCCCAATAAACCCTGAAAACCCTAGGTCACGTTCTAATTTTGTGTTACCTTTTCGAGCCACTTAAATCCCTCTAAATGCACGTGCCATTTAAAAGTGACCACCTTCATGTGTTAAGTCTCTAGGTTGTCAGGTAGGGTCCCTTTTAATATTTCCTACAAATGCCTAAGTCTCCCGACAATACTTTCCAAGGTGGCTCCCCTTTTAACTTGCAGTTGTCGCATGTTCACATGGAATCTTCTGAGCCCATGCAATCATGTGACAGGGTGACACCTGTCTCAGTGGGCCCAATTCTTAGTTGATATAAGATCCAATGATTATCACATGATCTCATGGAATCTTTTGATCCCATGCAATCATGCGACAACCGTTGATACGGTATCGGCATCGCAGTGCTTCAACTTTGTTTAGGTCCACTGCCATGGTGTCCTACATGGAAACATTTCATTGGCTAAGGGTGATGATTTGGATAATATGTCAGAGCGGGCCTGACCGACTGAGTCCCTTAAGGATCAATGGCTGGCGTATCTTCTCAAGGTGTTTTTCTGACACATGAGATTATGCGCTGACTGTTGATTTCATTCTACCATCAGAGCTATGTCAGGTGGGTCCTCATTTGCTAATGTTCTTGAATTTGATTGGTCCATGTAGAAATGACTGGATATAAGACAGTAGGGCCGAGCATCTTAGTGAGATGGTAGGGAGAAAAGATCTATAGTGGTCACGTGATCGCATGGAATCTTTTGAGCCCATGCGATCATGTGACTGCCATCCGATGTAGGGTCCAGGTTCCTTTGACTTCTGAGGTGTCGATCTTCTCTGACATGCTCATTTTCTATTGGGTGCTACTAATGACATGGTCTTTTGACTTTTCAAGGGGCCCGCGACTATTGTAAAATCGATATGAGCCATGTGATCTGGCAGGAAATAAAAGGATCGACGATCACATTTTAACCAAACCTGGTAACCATTTATTTTCAAATTCAAATATCTCTACAGAGGGTTTTCTGCTAGCGATTCATTCAAACAAGCTGCGAGCAGTGAGGTAGCTAGGAAATTTATGTCTGCAGGATGTTTACAGTTGGAAAAGATGACGAAGAAGCCTAGGTGGCCGTCATGAGTCATTTCTTGTCCCTGTGAGGTACCATTTTAGCATTCATGGCAGGCATGTTGTAAAAAGGTTGATGGATCCAGGTTGCTTGTCTGTAGGTTGATTTTAGTATAGGGCTGGGCACGCAAAGATGAATATCTGATTGGTTGAGATATTTGCAGAAGTAACATTTATGATCAGACTTGATTAATTTAGGGTTTTTTATTTTGTTGTAAATCTGTAACTCTAGTTAGGTTTTGCTCCCACTTGTTTAGAGGAGATGTATATATATTTTTTTTAGAGCTTTTGAGCTTAGAGTTAGACAATTGTAAAAAGAAATTCATTTGTCTTAAGAGTTATCTATGGCATTTTCTCTACCCTTTGGCTTCTATAGTTGTATTCTCCCATTGATAAATTCAAACATTGCAGAGGTATTTTGTGACAATTCTTCATGTCCCTATGCTTCCTTGTCTGAGTTCATCTCTTAATGAATTGAAGTCTATGCATGTTTTCAATGACAAATTACAGTTCCTGATCCCTCTTACTTTTTGTAATTTTGTGTGTTACTATGTTTGATCTGATTTAGATGTTTTTGTGGGTATACTTCAGCCCCCTAACAGTCTTGTCTCAATCCTATACCGAGTTGCAGAAGTGAATGTCTCCTTATAGGTCATAGATTGTGTCTTATGTTCAGGCCCTCCTATGAAACACTTATGCAAGCCTATTCAGTAAGTTGTGACCTACTAGACCTAAGCCATTCATTGATTCTATCCCTCTATGCTGTAATTCATTCCCTAGTTTTGGTGTATCACCTAGTAGGTATTTTTCTTTCAAGCATTTTCCCTTTCCAAGCATTCCTTCTATCCCTTTCCCTCCAAAGATTTACTTTTCATGTCTAGAAGAAAATTAAGGTGATTATCCAAGAAGAATCAACCTAGAACCTAGAGGTCTCATCTTAGTTTGCATAGGTCCCACACCTGGAGATGATTCCCATGTTATGCTAGGTTATCAAGACTATGAGAGCTTGAAACAAGGGTGCAAACTTAGTGTATAACAATTCTGGCATGCCTCGTGGGACTACAAAGATCAAATTGAAGTTCAAAGGTGCTCCTGTTGGTTCATCTACAAAAGGATTAAGGAAGTTCAATACACAAGGACTATCAATAAAGACTCAAGCTCAAGGATTCCTCACCTTGGTGCCAGTGTATAACAATTCTGGCACGCCCGGTGGGACTAGATCAAAAGAAGTTCATTGCAGAAGCTATGCTATCTCTGATATGCTGATAGCATGCTATAGACCTAGAAGAGGTCATTTTATTGCATATCTGGTGACTCTGAATAGTCTACTAGTTTCAAAGATCAAGTGCTGGTATGTTTCAAATCTTTCATCTTCAAATCCCAGCTAATTGCATAAGTAGACATGTCAAGTTATTATGGACAGTTAGGTTACTCACCATCCTATTATGAGAATAATGCTCAATGGACTAGTTATCAGCCTTATGTAGATCACTTAAAGCCTCCTTTTATCCCAAGCTTCCATACAATACAAGGCTATCATTATATCCAGCATGCCCCAAATGATTTTGCCCTTGTGCAAGATTATGAAAGAGCCCTCCACCAAGAAGGATCATGGGCACAAATGGCACAATAAAGGTTTCAAAGCCAACTCCCCTATCATGCTTACCACCCATCCACCCCTTCTTAGCCTAATTGGCAACAAACTCAGAGCTCAGACTTCATAAAAGAGCAAGAAAAGACCAAGAGTCTGTTTCTTGATTTAATTAAGCAAGTGGTTGAGATCAAGGAGCAGCAGGAAATGGAAGCTCAAAGTTATGAGCAAGGGTTCATCCCTTACCAAGTGGAAGAGACTCTTGTTGATGAGCAACAAATAAAAAAATTCCCAAGAAGAGATCAGACACCGAGCTGACATTGAGACAGCAAGGTTGAGATCACAAATTGCTCAACAAGAGGCTCCTAGACCTAAAATCCCAAGCTGGAGGACCCATTTGCCTCAAGAGCCTACACATGAAGAGCATACAAAGCACTCATTTCCAAGTTTAAGGAGCACCCATCAAAAATCTGAGCCTATTTTGGAATAGTTGCAACCTTATTGTGGTCTGCAATAGCCTAAAGATTATATTGAGATAGAGCCAGCTGCAAGGGACCAACATCATGATGTTAGGGCCTTCAATTTTCTAGGGTTCAAGATGGTTATGCCTTCTATGTCTCCCTTTGAGCCCCCTCAATTTCATATCCCAAGTTTTAAGGAAAAAAATTCCTTCGAAGAGCCTATACTTGAGATTCAGTCTACAACTCTACAAGAGCAGCCTGTTCAAGAAAAAAATTTATCCCAAGAGGCCCCTCTAGTCTCTCAGGATGATGAAGTGTTGTGGATACCCCAATGGACTCTGCCTCCTAGCTGTCAGATGCCAAATCTTTTCAAAGATACTAATCTAATGTCTGAGCAAGGACCTATGGTAAATGAGCTTTCATTTGAAGAAGTGGAGAAAAAATCTGAGGTATCAGTGCATAGTGATGACTGTGGTGAAGTGGGACAACAAGGTGAGGAGGTGGAGTTTGATGCCCAGCCTAAGCTCTTGGTTGATTTGTTGAGTGAGCTTCCCCTCTTTGTTGATAATGAAGAAGAGACCATGCCATTACCTATGGGTGAAGGTCAATCAGAACAAAAGGTCCACCATTAATAGGAGGTTGATACAGAGGGGGATGCTATGCTATTATTTGATAAGCTGCCTAGTTTTGTTGAGCAAGATGATAAAGATATGATCATAGCCACCTCTGTGAAGTTGTAGAAGCTAGAAGAGATTGATCATGATGATATGTTGGTTCATGAGCTTGATCTCATCTTTGAGGAGTAGACTTCCCAATGTGCAGAGGATGACCAAAGCCTCAGGGAAGATTGTTTGTAGGGCATCATAGGAAGCTTGTGTGTGGATCTTGATTGTGAAGTGCCGGTCATTCCTGGAGATCTTCAACATATTGACAACTTTGATGAACTCTTTACATGTTTAAATGAGGAGGATGACAGTTCCCTATCCACAGATGATGAGTTGACATGGCTATCCATAATGGGGGGAAACCATGAAGATAAAAAAGAATCCATCAAGAAAAGTCCTACCTTCAGACTTTCAAGGGACTACCCTATTAGATACCTAGCCTAGAAGGAGTTTACTGGGACACCCTCATATGCTCAAAATCAAGTGAGAGAGGTTGATCTAGAATTTGAAGAGGCAATTCATCCTCATTTGATAAATTTTTATATGCCTCGTGTCCTTGTGACTATCCTTATGCACTCAATGCGAGATATCCTAATAAGGAAGGGTACTTATTTTATCCTACCAGTGAATGTTTTTGTTTGACCAATTTTCTGCACTGGTTAGATTAGGATAGGTTAGTTTCCTACTTTCCAAGAAGTGCTCAAGCATAGTTTTTGTCCCTCTGGTTCCAGTTTTGTCTCTTTGTCTGAAAGTTTTGTGTTCCTGAGAATAGACCCCATGCCCAATGGATTGCTTCAAGGCAACTGGTTTCAATGTCTAGCAGGCTGACACCTAGCAAAAATTGCCAAAATGTTACCCAAATTTTCCTATTTTATACAAATTTGGCTAAATCCTATTCCAAGTCTACAATTTTATCTTGTCGATCATCCCTGAAAATTCCATGGCTTTAGGTCTTGTCTCCTGGCCTCTGCAATTTTCTAATCCCCTGGTATGTAGTAAAAAATTCATAAAGGTGACCGTTGTGCCCAATAAACCCTGAAAACCCTAGGTCACGTTCTAATTTTGTGTTACCTTTTTGGGCCACTTAAATCACTCTAAATGCACATGCCCTTTAAAAGTGACCAGCTTCATGTGTTAAGTCTCTAGGTTGTCGGGCGGGGTCCCTTTCAATATTTCCTACAAATGCCTAAGTCTCCTGACAATACTTTCCAAGGTGGCTCCCCTTTTAACTTATGGTTGTCGCATGTTCGCATGGAATCTTCTGAGCCCACACGATCATGTGACAGGGTGACACCTATCTCAGCGGGCTCAGTTCTTAGTTGATATAAGATCCAACAGTTATCATATGATCTCATGGAATCTTCTAATCCCATGCGATCATGTGACAACTATTGATACGGTATCAGCATCGTAGCACTTCAACTTTGTGCAGGTCCACTGCTACGGTGTCCTACATGGAAGAATTTCATTCACCAAGGGTGATGATTTGGATAATATGTCAGAGCGGGCCTGGCCGATTGAGTCCCTTAAGGATCAATGGCTGGTGTATCTTCTCAAGGTGTTTTTCTAACACATGAGATTATGCGCCAACCGTTGATTTCATTCTACCATCAGAGCTATGTCAGGTGGGTCCTGATTTGCTAATGTGCTTGAATTCTATTGGTTTGAGTAGCAATGACTGGATATAAGATAGTGGGGCTGAGTATCTTAGCGAGATGGTAGGGAGGAAAGATCTACGGTGGTCGCATGATAGCATGGAATCTTTTGAGCCCATGTGATCATGCAATTGCCATCCGATGCAGGGTCCAGGTTCCTTTGACTTCTGAGGTGTCAGTCTTCTCCGACGTGCTCATTTTCTATTGGGTGCTACTGATGACATGGTCTTTTGAATTTTCAAGGGGCCCACAACTATTGCAAAATCGATATGAGCTGCCTGATCTATAGGGAAATAAAAGGATCGATGATCACATTTTAACCAAACCTAGTAACCGTTTATTTTCAAATTCAAATATCTCTACAGAGGGTTTTATGCCAGCGATTGATTCAAACAAGCTACGAGTGGTGAGGTAGCTAGGAAATTTATGTCTGGAGGATGTTTTAAGTTGGAAAAGATGATGAAGAAGCCTGGGTGGCCGTCATGAGTCATTTCTTGTCCCTGTGAGGTACCATTTTAGCATTCATGACGGGCCTGTTGCAGAAAGGTTGATGGATCCAGGTTGCTTGTCCGTAGGTTGATTTTAGTACAGGGATGGGCATGCAAAGATGAATATCTGATCGGTTGAGATATTTTTAGAATTAACATTTATGATTAGACTTGATTGATTTAGGGTTTGTTATTCTGTTGTAAATCTGTAACCCTAGTTAGGTTTTGCTCCCGCTTGTTTAGAGGAGATGTATATATTGTTTTTTTTAGAGCTTTTGAGCTCAGAGTTAGACAATTGTAAAAAGAAATTCATCTTTCTTAAGAGTTATCTGTGGCATTTTCTCTACCCTCTGGCTTCTACAGTTGTATTCTCCCATTGATAAATTCAAACATTGCAGAGGTATTTTGTGACAATTCTTCATGTCCCTATGCTTCCTTGTCTGAGTTCATCTCTTAATGAATTGAAGTCTATGCATGTTTTCAATGAAAACTTACGGTTCCTGATCCCTCTTAATTTTTGTAATTGTGTGTGTTGTTGTGTTTGATCTAATTTAGATGTTTTTGTGGGTATACTTCAACCCTCTAACAGTCTTGTCTCAATCCTACACCAAGTTGCAGAAGTGAATGTCTGCTTGTAGGTCATAGGTTGTGTCTTATGTTCAGACCCTCCTATGAAACACTTATGCAAGCCTATTTAGTAAGTTGTGACCTACTAGACCTAAGCCTTTCATTGATTCTATCTCTCTATGCTGCAATTCATATGCTAATTTTGGTGTATCACCTAGTAGGTAGTTTGGTTTCAAGCATTTTCCCTTTCCAAGCATTCCTTCTATCCCTTTCCCTCCAAAGATTTACTTTTCATGTCTAGAAACAAATTAAGGTGATTATCCAAGAGGAACTAGCCTAGAACCTAGAGGTCTCATCTCAGTTAGCATAGGTCCCACACCTGGAGATGATTCCCATGTTATATTAGGTTATCAAGACTACAAGAGCTTGAAACAAGGGTGTAAACTTAGTGTATAACAAAAGGATTTAAAACTTACAACTAAGTAAGAAATCAGTTAAGAGATTAAATAAGGTCTGTTAAAACCACTCTATTAAGAGATTTACCCTGATACACTTGTTAGAATGTTTTAGTACCCGAACCTTCAGTGTACACTATATGTTGATTATAGATCTTCTGCTTCTAGTATTGATTTGATCTTATCTATCAAGTGTATCTCTGCTCAATGCTTCAGTCTGTATGATGATTAAAGATCTTCTCCTTCTAGTTTTGATTTTATCTTATCTATCAATTTTATCTCCATTCTTTCCTTTAGTGCTTTACACTATTTCACTCGGTCACTCAACTCTGTCAGAATACTTCACTATTATGAAGATATTCTCTCTTCTCATGCTCTTCTTCATTTTTGGGTTCAGATCTCATCTTATATAGACAACTAAATTCCTCCAAGTTTTGAGAGCTACGATCCAAATTAACTCATTTTTCCTCTTAACCTTTCCCTAATTCTGATTAGCTCCAAGTGTTGCATAGGGATCAATGCTTACAAAGTAGGAGTCAAATCTCCTTCGTGATTTCCTCAACAACCGGTAAACAAAATATGAATGTCAGCCAAAATATTTTACCTTGGTGATTGTGCCATAACAAACACATATGTTAATTCTAGATTTCTCAGCAATCAATATTTTTTGCACTCGGCATTCATAGTTCATTATACTCTAGCACTCGACATTGTCTTCTTTACATTACTCGAGAAAAACTAACCCAGGTAATACAAAAGTACTTGGTGACCATAGGTTTACTCGGTAGTGACTACTACTCAGTAAATGTACACCATATGACTCAGCCTATACATGATGACTCAATCGCAGTGATGACTGACCAACATTGCCTAGATAATGACTAAGTGTAAGACACAAATAGACAACAAAACTACAGGGATCTACAATCTTCCCCTTTGAGATTAGTGGAAAAAACACTTTGTCATGACATTTACAATACATTTACAAGAGTACTTAATACTAATAGAATACTCACCCTAAGATATATATACATATACAAAATTGATTATATTGTACCATTCTATTCTACTTCTTCTCTTTGATTCTATTACCTCCCTGTGTGGCTCGATATGTCATTTTGTTATTTCCACCTTGTTTTTCCCACTAATCATTTCTTCATTAGTAGGAAGATGAAAATGTTTTTACAAAAATGGTTTTTGAAGCATCATAACCCTATGTAATACAGATTCCCAAATAGATGTTGCAACTTTTAGAACCTCTTATTGCACTTCTAGCTCAGCAGCTAGGTTGACTAGGCTCTCGGTAGTAGAAAGATAAGGATCTTTCTGTATTAGTTCCTTAGCCTTCTATAACTTTCATTGGATGACCTCTAGGTGTAGTGTCAATATTTTTTGAATAGAAAGTAGATGAGCCCTTATATTACCATCATTAACCATCAACTTGGCTATCCTTCCTTGAGAATGTAGAAGCCCGGCGTAGTGAAAAGAGCTGGAACTAGCATCCAAACTCAATGAGTGACTAGTAGATTTTATCTCTAACTATAGTTTATCTACCAACATCTAGACATCCTTAGTAAATTATTCTACATTGCGCATGTTTTTGTACAAAGATTGTGCATTCAATACAACTTCTTCTAAATCAGATATTAGGGTAGAGTTATACCTTCTTCACTACTATCTCAACAAAGACCTTATTCAGTACTTTTGTCTCAAATTTCCTTTTTGACCACTGCCATAATTTATCATTTTCTTTTCTTTCATCATCTATTACTTTCTTGACTATGTGGACAAGTTGTTCCAGTAAGGGGTCAGAGTCATTAACATTAGTCATGTCAAAAGCATCAATGAATATACCTTTTATCTCATGAAGAATTTTCTTTTGCTAATGTTCCCTTCTCAATTCTTCCTCCCTACTTTTCTTCTTCAGTAATTCTTGCAATGTCTACATCTATTCATAGGATAAGTTATTTGTGTCCCATTTCAGGATCACAATAACTTCTTTGAGTGTTACCTCAAGTGTAGAAGTTTTCACCTTATTTTTATGTGCCTTCTTCTTCGGTGTATTTTCACTCAGCATCTATACAAGTGATTTTATTTCATCTTTCTCCTTAGGCTCTTGGATGGCGATATATTTTACCTTCTCTTCTTTTCCCTTATCCTCCACATGAGGATTTACAATCACTAGTGCAGATTGGTCTTCTTTTTCTTTCTATGACTCCTCGGCAGATGTAGACTGAAGTGCAGTTGCCAACTAGTCGTGTTCCTTAATTGGTATTGCTAATGCTGGATAACATGTCAATTGTAACAACTTGAGGATTGACAGGGGTTGTGTTGATAGTTGATGTGTCATCAAGTAATCGATAATTCATGACTTGTAATAGTACAGTGTTACTGCCCAGCAAAGATGTAGCATGTGCTTCCTTGACTTGTATGTCTTCCTCCGTCAATACCTAATTCTTCACTGTGGTATCCTTAGTGATGTCAACAATATTTACTTCAGGTAACTCCTGACATTTCTCTTCCTTGGGATCTTCTTTCTCTTGAATATGTGGATCATTTACATCTTCTTTATTATCTAGCTTAGTACCCTTAGATGCACTAGCGTCCTATTGTGCACTTTTGTCAATTAACAAACCAAAAACAATCTTCCAAGTCCTAAGACTTTCCTTAAAAACATCCTCAACCTTGTGTTGAAGGATAGAGTAAGCCCTTTTCTTAGGATGGAATCTGTTGATGTATTATTCCACAACTTATTGAATACTAGTAGGGGATAGGTCTAGTGCAACTTGAGCTAATGTGCTTTCCCTTATATGCTTCTCTATCATTAGAGAAAATTCCCATTTCTGTGCAACTCTCTTGTATAACTCAATATGTATCAACTTCCCCATTTGTATTGGTAGCATCTTGAAAGTGCAGAGCATCTCAAGTATAGCTTCTTCAATTTTCTCCTAATCTCGTATGCTCATGCTCTCAAATCTTATATGTTTCAAACCTTCAAGTCCAGCAGAGTTTTTGATGGTGTGGAAAATTTCATCGACATTCGATGTTTTACTTTGTACTGGTAACTTATTCTTCTTAACCTCCTCATCACTCTTTGTTTCCTCATCATCTTTCTCCAAAATAAGTTTCCTCCTAGGCTTCTTCCTTGACTGGCTTGGCACTTCCCTAGGCTAAACAATTTTCCTTTTCCTTGATGCAGGGGTTTTCTTTTGTGGCTCGATAGCTGCAGCTGTAGAGACTGCCCTTGTTCTTGGCCTAAGAATAGGTGATGAAATAGCCTTAGGTTTTTGCATTTTCTTTCTCATAGGCTTGGTAATTACTTCCTTCTTTCCTTTCTTCTCAACTACTTTCTCCTCTTTTTTACTTTCACTAGATTCACTTTATTTGTCTTCTCCTAGTCCTTGTGTCAGTTCAAGAGGTGCATCTACCTCTCTCTCTCCTATCATTTTTACTAGGTTATTTACTATATTTTTCCTCTTTCTCTCCATAGTAGAAGACTTCAATCCCATGATTATCTTTGACTTATCCTCCTCATATGTTCCAAAGTAGGGCACCTTCTGATCAATTTCCTTGGCTAACAGGGTTGTGATTGATACTGTGGTCTCATCAATATTAACCTCATAAGGTAATGGCATTAGCCATGATACCCCCGATAAAGTAGCTTGTGCATAGGTGAGGTCAATATCTACTAAGAAACAAATGTCCTGATTGTACTTCTCAACTAGAGACACGGGAATCCTACTTTTCTTCCTCATTTTCTTCTTGAATTCTATAAAGTGGTTTTCCATTACACCTTCAAAATTATCTCCTATCTTACTGATAAACTCATTAATTTGAATTGTGACTGGCCTATTCTTATCCCAAACTACTCTGCTAACAGTAGGAAAACACTTGTGAATGTAAAAGAATAGACAAACGAGTAGGGAACTGAACTTACACATAGAATTCTTTACTTTCTGGATAAAATTAAGGTTCTCGGCAAGTTGAGTCAGTTGGAGCTTGGAGAGGTCATAGGTATGGCCCTTCTTGATAATTTTCCAAGCTTGGTCCACTGCCATGCATGTGATGTTGTCCAATCGACTAGATTAATAGAATTTGTGAGCAATTACTCTCACTGCAAACTCAATCATTGGATCAATGATAGTGGAGATTGTCATTGCGCACTTATTCCATACTGCCTGAGTATTTTCCTGAATCTCCTCCTTGCTTGAAAATCTCATTTATTTTCTTACCAGGGAGTTTAGGGTATCCAGTTACTCGGTGAATCATGTCTTTTGTGATCTGAACTGGTCCATCCTCTAGCTAAATTTGCATGTCATGTACTCTACTCAGTACAATTTTAATCCAGCCCACTTTGAAATTTTGTAGAAAATATAGGGCATGAACTAACCCTTGCTTGGCAACCTTCTGGTGTTTTGGCTTCAATGCCCTTTTGCTGCAAAACTTATCATATGCTTCCTTGATTTCGTAGTCACCAATCTCTCCAATTTTACACATGTAGCACGACCTAATGTTGTTTAATATTAAAACATTTTTCAGAACCGATGATAGAGCTCCATTAAGATCTCTCATGATTGCACTCTCCAGGATGACCTGAAACTTCTGTGGATTACATACCTCATTCCTTACTAAATGAACATTAAAACCCTATTTTCCTTGTTTCTTCATTGGAGAAGATGAAGATGATGCCATTAATCTCAAATAAAAATTCTTGAAATTTTTTTTTACTCAGTAGCGTACCTTTGCACAAGTGTTCTATAGATGATTTGCCGATGGCACGCTATGAAGATTTTGAAATCACTCTTAAGCTCTAAAACAGACAGGTTACACACTCTTTAAATCACTCAAATAAATTATCAATTCACTACTGAAATGAAATGAACAGTAACATCTCACTTTATAGACTTCAAACGGTCAGATTAGGGCTTCATAAATGTTTTGTACACATTCTAGGTGGGATACAGTTGTCTTGGCAATCTTATGTTAAGCTTGGCTAACACAAGCTCAGTGTACATCACATCTCGGTTATTACTGTTGCTCGGCATACATTGATAACTCAGTCATTTCAGACTCAAACACTGATGCTCGGCATCAAAAATGAATTGTTCGACTTAGCTCAAATATGTCCTAATGCATCTCTTTCTATGCAGAATTAGACTTTTTGTCAACATATGTTAGGAACTGATATAAGATAAAATATTGTAAGACTCCATTCCATACATACCTACTTTTCTTAGTTCAAAGTAGTGTGATCATCTGATCCATCAGATGGGGTGAACTCAGGTGCACTGGCTTCACTAGTGCTTCCTTCTTCTTCCTTCTTCCATGTTTTGTTCATCTGATTTCTCAATTTCTCAATGATATCTTCATTCTTGCTTTGATCATTTCTTGGTATGGGTGATCTAAGGTCTTTCTTTAGATGACCTATCTTGTTACATTTGTAGCATACCATACTTCCATTCATCCAACTTTTAGATTTCCCTCTGAAATGAGTCTTCAGACAATTGGCTCCAATGTGCCCATATTTTCCACAATAATGACAACTGTACCAAGTGTTATAATCCTAGTTCTATGTGTTACTCTTCTTAGGTGACTTATTTTATTCATTTGATGACCATTTAGGTTTAGATCTGCATTCAAATGCTCTATGTCCATACTTCTGATAGTTGAAACAGTGTCCTTGAAATTTTTGTGAGATAGGTGAATTGCTGACCTTAGACCTGAATTCTTGTGCCTGATGTCAAAGTTTCTTATAGTTAAAACAATGTCCATTAAATTTAGGTTTAGGATTAGACTTACCATGGTTTCTTCTATAGACATTAGCTATATGTCTTGGCTTTCCACAGTGATGGCATGTAGGCTTGTTGTTCTTTGGTTTAGCATTCCTTTTCTCTCCACTATTTGATGATTCTCCTTCCTCAGTGGATGGTGATTGCTCATTTAGTCTAGCTCTAGATCTATCACTAGATCTTCTAGGTGACCTTAATAGTTCTTCAAAGTATCTTGTAGCTTCATTAGGTTTGTTCATCCTTTCATTTTTATTTTTTTTCAAATCTTAGTTCACTCCTTAGTTGATTATTTTTTGATCTCAGATTGGTGATTTCCACATCTCTCCTACCCAATTATTGATTAACCAGTAGCAGTTGATTTACCATTTCTAGTTTATTGTTAGTCAGCCTTTGCATGTAACTTTTCCTTTCATCAAGTCTCATTGATATTTGTCTTTTGTCTTCTTCTGCCATTGTCTTGTCTTCTTTAGTGTTATTTTTCTATTCAACTACTTCACAGAGTCTGACAGATTGAATTTCTTGTTCTCTCTTTAGATTTCTGATGTCCTCATTTAGTATGTTATTTTTCTCCAGTATCTCTTTAATGGCTTTGTCACTTTCTGCAGAGTTCCCATTATCAAATATTCTAGTAGTATCTTCTTCTTGATATTGTGATTCATTTTTATGAATAGCAATTTCTCTTCTTCTACTTAAGGATTTCTTCAGTTCTCCTCTGGCTACTTCCAGCTATTATAATGCAAGATGAACATCAATCTTCTCATTCTCTATAATTTTTCCCAACTTATAGACCTCCATCTCAAGATCTTTTTTTTCAAGTGGTTAGACTTTCTATAAGAAACCCTATAGCTCTAATACCAATTGTTGGAAATCTATTGGGAAATGTGATACTGAGAGGGGAAGTGAATCAGATATCACCTATTGATCCATTTTAATATTACTAAAAACTTAAATAGCATTGTCACAGACTTTATCAATTTAATGAAACTAATAAACTAAACATCATTCATGAAAGTACTCATAACATAGTAACTTGGCTACCCAGAAACCCTTGAAAGGTAAAACTGGGGTGGGGATGAAACCCACAAATATTCACTACTGTAGTATAAATTTTTCTTGTTAGGGTTACAAATTTTATCACAAAATATGATCTACCCTATGAGGGGTCTACCCTATTAAGAGCTCAAAGACTTATACAATCTACCTTGCAAAAGGTTATAAAACTTACAACTAAGTAAGAACTCAGTTAAGAGATTAAATAAGGTCTGTTAAAACCACTCTATTAAGAGATTTACCCTGATACACTTGTTAGAATGTTTCAGTACCTGATCCTTTAGTCTGCACTGTATGTTGAGTACAGATCTTCTCCTTCGAGTATTGATTTGATCTTATCTATCAAGTTTATCTCTATTATGTCCTTCACTACTTTACTCTATTTCACTCAGTCACTCAATTCTATCAGAATACTTCATTGATCTAAAGACATTCTCTCTTCTCATGCTCTTCTTCATTTTAGGGTTCAGATCTCATCTTATATAGACAACTAAATTTCTCCAAGTTTTGAGATCTGTGATCCAGATTAACTCATTTTTTCGCTTAACCTTTCCTTAATTCTGATTGGCTCCAAGTGTTGCATAGGGATCAATGATTACAAAGTAGGAGCAAAATATCATGCGCGATTTCCTCAACAAATAGTAAACAAAATATGGATGTCGGCCAAAATGTTTTACCTCAGTGATTATGCCATAACAAACACATATTTTAATTCTGGATTGCTCGATAATCGATATCTTTTGCACTCGACATTCATAACTCATTATATTATGGTGCTTGACATTGTCTTCTTTACATTACTCAGAAAACACTAACTCGGCTAATACAAAAGTACTCGGTTACCAAAGGTTTACTCAGCAGTGACTACAGCCTAGTAAATGTACATCATATGACTCGGCCTATACATGATGACTCAGTCATAGTGATGACCGACCAAAATTGCCTAGATAATGACTAAGTGTAAGACACTAATAGACAACAAAACTATAGGGATCTATAGGAATACCACATTTTTTAGGTTTTTCTAATAGAATTATACCACTAGACTGGTCCACTACCATTGACCTAGTAGATTTTTCCTTTTACTCGATAATTTAATTAGTAATTTCATGAAAAAAATAATGAAAATTTTGTAAGTTCATTTCAATTTGTGTTTTTGGGGTACAAAAAATGATTCTTAGACTTCTCTGTGATTTGAATATTTTAATTAGTTTCTTTAAGTATATATTTTAATTAGTAATCAATTCATATCAATGTCATCAAATTAAAAAATAATTATAAAAAGTATGTGGTCTATATTGATAAATTATATGCCAATGTGTCATGGCACATATCGATGTGTAATTTCGATTATAATACAAATAGAAATTATTAAATCAATATTGATAATTGAATTCAATGTTAATGTTAGATTTATATATTACTTAATATATAATTAATTATTAAATATTTATACAATTTTATGTAATTAAACAATGAAATTTCAATTTATACCAAAATTTAAAAATTATATATTACAACAATAAATAATTAAAATAATAAATTACAAACACAATGTAAAGTTGTAAAATATTCAATATTCATTATTTTATAAATTTACACTTTAGTGTACATGAAAAAAATTAATTTAAATTTAATAAATTTACAGTGTATGGAGTATTTCAGAGTGAATGGGAAATAAAACCCATTTTTTGTAAAACTCTTCTTGAATCATGACACGTGTCCACTTAGGTCATCATCATTCTATGATAAAATGTGAATAATGGAAAGGAAAAAGACAATGGGACCTAAGACACCTAACAGTGACTACAAACGACCATTAGAGGGGAACAGATCAACAATGTACGTTGTATTTTGGACTGAAAGGGAATTGAAACCCCATTTTTGAAAACCTATTTTGGAATTATGACACATGTCCACTCACATAGTCTGTTTCATTTGATGATGATGAGTGAGGTTAGGTGACTAGGTGAGTACGTGACTACTGACAAGCCAAAATTAAATAGGACCCATGACACTTCACAATGACTACCAATGACTATTGAATGAGCATAGATCAATGACCCAAGGTGTATTTCAGGCTGATTTGCAGAATGGTCACCTCCTTTTGCAAATGTCCCATGAAAAATAGGCACGTGTCATGATTTAAAACTCAACTAAGTATAATTAAAATCTAAATTAGATTAAAACTAAACATTTAATAAATGTAATAACTAATAAGCTCAATTTTGAGTCTCCAAATGAATTTTTAATGTCAATTGATTAAGTGACACGTGTCATAGTGAAAATGTGGCATCAGATATCATTCTTTAGAAAGAAGAAATAAAAGTTAACATAAGTCATGATTATACAAATTTATCCCTTTAGGTTTTCAATCTATATTTTTCAGTTCTAACTAGTATTGGAGATTTAAAAAGGGGTTATTGGTTCTAGGTTGAGGAATGCAAAAAATTCTCTCATCTCTTTACCACTCATAGTCTACTCAAACTAAAATTCTGAACATCTACATCCCGCCTTTTTAATTTTTCCTATTTTGTGAATTATTGTTTAGTTTACATTAGAACTAGAATTCAGATTTAATATTGAATCACACCAGTTAATTTTAGTTGTGTAGAATTATTTGAATTTTCCTATGAGTAAATACCATGATGGCCAAAAAAAATACCACAATTAAGATTAAAAGACAAAGATGGGAGACAAAGATAACAAACTTCCACAGACTAGTTTAAACACCATGTTTCACTAATGAATTTCATGATATTTATGATCATGTTATCCATGGAAATAAGGGAATCATGGAAATTAGATTTGGACTTGAAAATAAGTAGAAATATCCAATGAAGGAGATAAAATATTATCCATTTAACAGCCTAGTAAAGGCAAAGACAAATAAAATTGTACGGTGGGTTGCTAGGTCGGCACGCATGGTGTTACCTCAAGTATTCTCTTGTCCATAAATTGTCATGGTTTGTGCTGAAATTTATGATGAAAACATAAATAAATTGTCAATAAAAATACTTAGGAGGAAATTTTGTCGATAAACAAGAATGACTTTGCAAATCTGTTCGATCTTAGGTTTGAAGCACAAAAAAAAAATGTGCACATTGACCTAGGAAAGATGGTAGAGAATTATGAAAAATTAGATGCAAGACAGAAAGATTCACTTATCAGAGGAATAAAAGGAAGTTCTAGTTTGGATCGAGATCATAAGCCTCCTTAGGATTATGATATTTTTGTGCAATGGGTTCAGGATAATCTTTCTTTTCTATCATTTTATTTAGGATTGGAAAGTAACAAAGAAGTGGGTGCTAGAATTCTTGAAATGATTTTTCATATTCATTGTGAATCAGAACCATTAAGATATAATTTTATTGAGCACATTGTTCATTGCATGAAATAAAAATTAATAATGATTAAAAGAGGTTCACATACGACACGTAGATTCATAATCTACTTGTGTTATCATCTTTTAGCAAAGCATCATGCAATATTTGAGACAAACAAGATTTAAATTTAGGACTGTAATCCAATATATGAACAAGCACCTGAGATAAGGATAAGTGATAAAAGAAGGAAATACAACCATTTTGTAGATTTATTTTTTGTACCAATATATCATGAAATTACAGACACTCTAATGTCTAGATTACTTGTATCTTTTAGAGATTGCATTCAGCTCAGAAGTCAAATACAATTGGCTGATTGGTACTTCATTAGAAGACTACACTATGTTAAGGTTTTACGATTCAACAATAAAACCCAACAAACTTAATTTAAATTAGATCTAGAGAGTTAGTTAGATCTATCTAAATTTTATGTTCGCAACCTCCAAATGGTTTTATCCAAGATTTTTAAAAATGTGGAAAAGATAAACATTTAGAAAATGACCAACCAAGTGGTCTACACTTTAGTGATGAAGTTGGAGATAGAAAGGAAAGCTTGTGGACAAAATAGAAAAGTTACAGGCACACATGGAAAATGAAAAGGCAAAGGAGAAAGTAGTGGATAATAGGTGCAAAGAATTAGAGAAAAGAATAAAAAATTATTCCTCTGATGAAGAAATTGTATAACAAGAACATATGGACACAGAGATGAAAATTTTGAGGGAATAATTAGAAGATAGCAATAAAAAAATTTAGGATGAAAAGGCCACTTCACTATGTTTATACAGAAGCGTGCAAACAATAGAATACGAAAACATTGATTTCAATAAGGAATTGGAGAATGAGAGGGTAAAAGAAAAATTGTGGGAATAAAAGAAGAGGAAATAAGAAATCACAGTGAACACTACTTGTCAGAATTGAGAGAAAAATTATAGAAGGAAAATAATACAATTAAAACTTATGAAAACAGGTTGAATGACAAAGTAAAAAATATAGTCAAGGAAATAAAACAAGAAATTTGGAGGAAAATAAAGATGAAGGGTGATAAGTTTTGTGATTGATTTGAATTGAATGTATTGGAATTATTCCTGACATGTGTTGTCATTGATGTCAACATATGTTTCTGAAGATTAACTATATCTTCAATGTTACAGTAAAAATGGTTGAAATAGGAACGAGAAGAATCATCATGGTTGTACGGACTTAGTACCTGATGTCTAAATTTTTTAGGTTGAATGTATGTTCCAGAATAATTTATGATCTTATACCTAAGATCGCATGTATTAATTCATTTTGAGGAATAATTTATAACAGTTTTGGTATAGACTGGTCACAGGAATAAGAATAGGGGTTTCTACCAGAGTTAGTCTCTGAATTTATATGTTTACTTGGATGCAAGATGGATTCAAGATATGCGACTTTAGGATATGATAGAAGACTCATTAAGGAATAATTTCCCTTGTTCCTTGATCACCAGACTCTTGGTGACATCATTTGTAGTGTTTCATCTTGCGAGGTATTATTTGGTGCCAACCTATGGGATGTGGTGTGCTCTACCTTGTGTGAAGATAAGTTGTGGATTATGGAGTATGTTTTCTGATAGATGTTTGTTATTTTCTTTTTTGAGATCCCATGTGTATCTTGACAAGTATGTAATCATTTTTGTTAGGAAAGTCCTAATTGGTCCTAACCTAATAAATTATTTGTATCTAGTATAAAGGAGTGAAAAAAGTGATGTGAAGTGTATGGATGTCGATGTGAATGTGGATGAAGGACTGTTGGATGTAGATCAGGCAGTGTGATCATTATACCTCATTGGAACTATTTTAGCAAAGGACTTTTTGTTAGTCAATTCATTATTTGTTATCAATATATTTATATACTTTCATCTGGATAGTGGTTCTAGAAGGTGGGTTTGACCTTCAGAAGGTGGATATAATCTTCACATTGCACAAGTTTCTCTAAGCGAGAAAGATTCATCCTATCAAATCCTAATAGGGTTGCTGACTTATAGAATAGAGTTTGTCCTTTAATAGGGAATTTTTACTAGTTGAATTTATATTCTCCTAACATGGCAAGATCTTCTGATTGAGATACTTTATTACAAGTGCATTATTTGAGGGTTTCATCCCCATCAATTTTTTTCCCTTAATAGGGCTTCCTCAAGAATAATTCTTAGTGTTTTGATCTATATTACTTTTGAGGTTTCCAATTTGCATTCACTATTTTGATGTGAAAAGACAAAATTTACATTAATGACATATAACTAATTCACCCCCCTCTCAGTTGTATCCAACAAAATGAAATTCTTAGAGATTATTTGGGAAGAGAAAAGAGCATCTTGAGAAGAAGAAAAATCTTTATCAGAGAGAGAATATTGCAAAATAGATTTTGTAACAAATCAACACAACCAGTGATAGACATTTGGAAAGAAAGGTAATTAATGATCACTTTTGTGAAACATTAAAGACAACATCTATCTTTTAAAAATGTCAAAAACTAAGGGAAGGAGAGGATGTTCTTGCCTTACATGGAAGAAAGTTTACCAAGATGAATCAAGAAAAAACCAAAATGATAAGTCTTGGTTTTCCACATCCTAGTCTTGGTCTTACTAACTTGTCTGTAAAATTTTTTGGAAGAGAATATTACAAAAAAAAAGTTGGACAACACAATGACATTTGATTTAGGAAAGCTTCCTAAGGACACAACTCATGAATACATTCCAAATTTCATCCAACCATTGACAAATTTGAATGCAGCAATGGATGGAGTATTTAGATTCAAGTCACTCTTTCAAGTATAGATGGATGAAGATGTTGTAGGTAATTTACTATAACATGAAAAATATTGACCTTCCAAATGATGCAAATTGGAAAATCCTAAAAAATTGGCAAAATCATCTCATAAATCATAGTATGTGAAAGTATGTTCAATCATCTCTATATTTTATTTCTAATGGCTGCAATTGTGTTTAAAGCTTGAATTTTTTTTTTTGAACAGGATAAATGTAGCAAATGCTAATTTACTAAATCATCCTATCAAATGCAAAAATGTATAGTTGTAGAGAGGTTGTGATACTAATTTTGATGTTGAGTATTCACATGAGAAAAATTGACCTGAAGCTATTTTTTTCTCCCTTGTTTCTATAAAAGGGAATTTAGGTGATTTACTAGGGGTAATGAAATTGAAATTGGGTATTGCCTTTCGCAAACATATTCACATAGAGTTTTATACTTGTAAGAATTTTCAAATAGCAAAGATTGAACCAAGGATCTAGAGGTTAAAGAAAAGCACAAGAGATGATATGAATGCAATGATGGATATTGAATTGATCCAATGAATTCACCTTGATTGATTGATTGATGTTGAATGATTACATAATAGGCCTCCTTATATAGGAAATGCGATAAGAGAGAAAGATAAGGAGTTGATAAGCTATTACCTATTGTAGGTGTAATCACGTGTCCACAAAATTTGGATCATCCTCCATTATTTAATAAAGTATGTGCAATGAATTAGGATGATAATGTGATAAGAGCACTAAAGGTGGATCTAACACCAAAAGTGGAATTCCTCCTACACCATGTGCTTAATGAATGTGCACACTCCTAGGTGTCTCAATCACTAACTACTATGCAATGCATTAACCTAAGTAAGATTAAGTAAAGTGTAATTAGGAATATTTAATTACACCAACACCCCCCCTTAAGTGCAACTTATGGGAATGCACTTAAACTCACAATGCAATATGGGTCCCAACAGCTAGGCCATGTTAGGTACCCATGTACAAAATGCAATACATGAAATGCATAACTCTCATAAAGTGGAGAAAGAGGGAAAACCTCATGGGAAAAATCCTCCCCCAAAAAGAGAGAAGAAAACAAGATGCATGGATGGATGGAGTACTCAAGACCCCCCAAGAACTACATACATCATGCATATACAAAGAATTATCTCACCATAAGAAGGATAGTTGGAGATAGGATATCCCCCCAATAATGTAGAAGCTCCCATGTTGATGAAGAGTACCTATAAATAATAGATAAGCCAATGCTTACAAGAAACATGTCTAGACCCTTGGGAAGAAATAGATACATCAAATGATGAAGAAGCCAATCCTTGTGCAATTGGAAGGAGGAAGAAGATGAAGGTCTCCATGCATGAATCTCTGAAGACTAAATAGGAATCTCCAAGCTCAAAGAATCTATCACCTCATGTGACAAATCAAATGAAGGAGAAGAATCAAGTACACCAATCTCCAAAGAAGGTGAAGAAGTGTCCCCAGCTATGATGAAACTATCATCAAAAGAAAGAGAAACACCCTCATGTATGTCTTCCAAATCTGCATCATGAGAATCAACAAATGTTGAAGATACATCCTAGTAGTCATTACATTCTACAAGATCTGAAACACTATAATCATCATGTTGAATAGTAGAGCCCATGTCTGAAGAAGTAGCAGGTGGAGGAGTAGGAATATCAACACTTGTCTCAACAAAAAAATGATTCAAGTGCCCAAAGTTCTCCTCATAATTATCCCTTGGAAAAGGGATGGGTACATCATGAATATCATCATCATTATAAACAAAAATTGAAAAATAATACAAACGTGATATATGATCAGCAACTCCCATAGTTATGACATTTCTAGTCTCCATGTCCCTAATGTAGACAAAATTAGGAGTGAACTAAACAATTTTACCTTGTGCCCCATGTGTAATTTGGTAAATAGAAAGGAGATTAGTGGTCAAGGATGGTACACAAATAACATTGTTAAATGTCCCCTCTCCCATAGGAATAGAACCTTTCCCACAAACTCTCATGAATGTGTTGTTACCCATCAAAATATTAAGAGAATTACAAGGCTCAATAGAAGAAAACATATCCATAGATGATGCCATATGATGTGATGCACCTAAATCAAGAAGCCATTTACCTTGCTCAGGATCTGTGGAAGCCAAGAGTGCTTGTCCTTTACCTTTATCTTTGGATGATGATGGAGATGTAGAAGCTGCCAAATGTGTAGAAGGAGCAGACACTGATGAGGGTAATTTAAGGTTTTGTTTCTAAATAATGTGAGTTATCTCATCAATCTTCTTTTGAAAACACTTATGCTCATCATGTCCTAGCTTTTTACAACATGCACATTTATCCCTATTTCTTCTAGATGATTCCTTTCTTGAAGAGGACTTGGATTCGGTACTATTGTGTGAAGGAGATTCATTACCTTTGTCATGAGGCTTAGTATCCTTATTTTGTTTCTTTTATTTTCCATTAGAAGCCTTTGATGTGGACTCACTTGCAATCAATGCTTGATGTGTGGAAGGCTTCAACTGACCCATGTGTGCCAACTTTTCTTGTTCCCTTGTGAGTTGTGCTGCAAATTCATCAAGAGAGGGAAATTTGTATGCACTAGCAAGAGCATCCATAGTATCATAGAATGTAGAAACAAAGATAGAATAATCAGGACCAAGCTTGGAAAGAATAGAAAAGATCAATTGTTCATCCCCTTTAACAATGCCACATGTAGAAAGCTCCAATCTAATAGAATTGAACTTAGAGAAAAAGTCTTGAATATTGTCAAAATCACAAGGATTGAGACCTATGAGATCATTCTCTAATCTGAATTTTCTCATTCTATTAGGTTTACCAAAGAGTCCTTCCAATATGACCCAAGCATCATGAGGATGTGTGCAAGATGTAATATGAAAGTGCAAGTCATGAGAGATGGATGATCTAAGAGAGACAAGTGCTTTATCCCTTCGATCAAACCATTTCTACCTTTCTGCAAAACCTATTTGAGGTTCTTGATCTTGCGCAAGAGTCATTCTAACAAATCTAATACTGAATAAATGATCACTTAAAGATACTTTCCATTCATGGTAGTTATATGGAGTGTGGATTTTAACTTTTGAATTATCCATATTGCAACCAAATAATGACTGATAACTCTAAATAATGACTGGTAACTCCTTCAAATGACTGATATAAATCAGAAAATTGAAATCCAAGGACTAACAAAGTGCAAATATAGCCTCAAAATGACCTATTTCTGAAATTGATATCTCCATCCAAAATCACTAAAATCTGATTAAAAATTTGGAAAGTAGACAAAAAATCATGCACTTTCAAAAAAAAATTCACCTCAAAATGTTACTGTATGTGCCCAAATGAAGCCCTCGAAGTTACAAAAATCAAGAACATACAGGAACAGTCAACAAAATCTGAAATTTTTGAAAAATGTGACCACCAAATCGCTAAAATAATACCACCACTGGATTCTTTAGGAAATTCTACCTGATTTCAAAAACAATTGCTCGAAAAAAGGAGCAAAAATGAGCAAGATATGGCCCTCTAAAGTTGGACTATCAAAATGAAAACTCCAATGGTGAAGGCTAATAAATTTCCAAATCTATCAGCAAAATGTGATGTTAAATTTGACGGTCGAATGACTATCAAAAAAGCCTAATTTCACCTATTTTGACGGTTGGATGGCCATCAATTTTAGGCTACTAAATGGGTGACATCGGCAAAAAATCTAAAATGCCCTGGCTGATGTGGCACTGAATGTGCGATTCGTACTGTACAAATGCTAGCATGGCATAGTAAAGTCATAGGCTGATGTGGCATGTTGACATGGCAGGGTTGCCATGTGGCATCTCCTGTTTAGCTACAGGTGGGTTGACGAGGTGGTGAGAGGGCGAGCACATGGCACTGACTAGCCGCTCTGCGTGGCAGTTAACGGTGTTGTCGCAGGCTGTTGACTGGCCTACCATGTGGCATCTACTGGGGGTGCCATGGCAGACTACGTGGCATCTACTAAGTGGAGGTGAGGTTGCAGACTGCAGGAGGGAGGAGCTGCTCCAGGTGGCAGATCAAACCTGAAGTGGTGGCGGGCGGTTTCTCGGCGGCGCTGCACCATGGGGTTTAGTCCCACATTTTTTGTGGGATGGGCTATTAAGCCCTTTTAATATGCCAATGCCTGCAAAATAAATAAAAGAGATTGTCGGGTTTGTCTTCTACCTTGGTCTGCAGTGTTTGTAATGACACGTTATGATGACATCATGCTGGTGTTGTGTGCGTCGAAGAATATAAAATATTCTCTAGTATAGACAACTAATGCCAAGGCTCATACCAGGCCCACAAATAAAGTTTTGCACAAAAAAATTCTGAGAAATATTAACAGAAGAAGAAAAAAAATATTTTTTGAAAAATTGTACTGCAGAGGTGTAGATCGGGCCGTATGGTCCGATTTGCAAAAAAATTTTGCCTCGATTTGGACTTTCGCTGAATATACGCGAGTTTATAGTCGATCTTAACTGAAATAGCCTCTCAAACGCAATGGTGAGGTCAAATCTGCTCTAAGACCCCTCTACAGCATACTGGTTCCCAGATCTAATATTTGGACATTCAAAGCTTGCATCAAGATCTCTTCAAATTGGCTGATCTAAATGCTCCAATGGTTGTGATACCATGTAAGAATTTTCAAATAGAAAATATTGAACCAAGGATCTAGAGGTTAAAGAAAAGCACAAGAGATGATATAAATGCAATGATGGATATTGAATTGGTCCAATGAATTTACCTTGATTGATTGATTGATGTTGAATGATTACATAATAGGCCTCCTTATATAGGAAAGGAGATAAGAGAGAAACATAAGGATTTGATAAGCTATTACCTATGCTAGGTGTAATCATATGTCCACCAAATGTGGATCATCCTCCATTATGCAATAAAGTATGTGCAATGGATTAGGATGATAATGTGATAAGAGCACTAAAGGTGGATCTAACACCAAAAGTGGAATTCCTCCTACACCATGTGCTTAATGAATGTGCACACTCCTAGGTGTCTCAATCACTAACTACTATGCAATGCATTAAGATTAAGTAAAGTGCAATTAGCAATATTTAATTACACCAACAATACTTACTATTACTAATGAATAAATTATATCATATTCATAAATTAATTAATGATAATCTATATGAATTCTTATATTTTAAGAAAAATAATAAAAATATTCGAGAATTGTACCATATAAGTTGAATAATGAAAATTAAAATTAAAAGTATTCAATAATTGTACCATATAAGTTGAATAATGAAAATAAAAATTAATCAATATTAATTATACAATTGATGACATTATCAACCACATTCATGTTTTTGACATTGGAATATGCTATTAAGCATCTTTGATTATGAGATACATGCAATAGACTACATTAATAAGTTTAATAAATACCGAGGACCTTCTACTTCAACAATGGTTAAAGTTTCCACATCATCTCATTATCGGGATCCTCAGATTCCTCACCATTAACGTCATAGCTTCCTTGGTTGTTCGCTATGTTTTCTTCACTCTACATACCTCTTCTTAACTGCATCTCAAGTTCAATTCTACTAGTACCAGTACACAAGTCACTAACATCATTGTTTATGGAACTCCTACATTGATTTGAAATGTTTCCCAACCCTCTTCTTTGATATTTCTTCCTCCACACTTTCAGTGCCCTATCATAAGGAAAAGTATGGACATCATACCTAGATGTATAGAGCCTCAAGAAATTTTCCAAATTCTTATGTATTTTGTTTCTTAACTTTGACTATAGGAACCCCAAAGCACTAAAAAACTTTCCTGTCCTCCACCATCCCCAATATCATGGTTAGACATAAATCATCAAGCTTGAAATATTCTGATATTTGAATCAAAAAATTTCTCTAAGCTACATTTTTCCAAAGCCTTTTTACTGATCCATCTTCATGGGGGTTCTGCATAATTTTATATTTTTCCCTCATTGTCTATAAAAAATGGCCTAATTTCTCTCTCAAATGAGGTTCATCTAAACTTTCATTTACAGTTAGTCCATTGTATTATTTGTCTTTGAAAAAATAATCTATCAAAGTTAGTAGCTCAGTTATAAAATCTTTTGAATCGTTGAGAGTCCAATATCAAGGAAATACAATAGCCATGGATTCAAGTAGTCTAAATGGAGGGAATATTTTCTAATCCGTGAGGAAATATCATAGGCATTATGCTTCATAGAAGTAGTTATAGACTCAACGATCTTGGTAAATTCTTCCATTGTAACACTTCATAGTCACTTCTTGGGGTTCTTTCTTGGTTCCTCAGACTTAACCCTTCCAAAGTAGTGTATTGGTATCTCAACTCTATATAATTCTTCATATAACTCCCCATTTTCACCAATCTTTAAAAATTTATTGGGATTATCCCAATCTATGATTCTCAACTAGTTGACAAATTTTACATCATCACATAATTCATCTAGAGATTATCGAGTGTCACAAATGTCAATTTACGTAGTGCACTATATTTTGTAATATACATAGATCTTTATTGAGCCTTGTTCATTGTACTACTTATTTCCTCTAGCATAGGGAGAAGACCTGCTAATTTTAATAGTGTCTCTACATTACTTAACCTTCGAAGTAGCTTACCAAATTTTAAGTTCTCTGCTTCGTCATGACATGCGTTCATTAAACCAAGCAATGATAGATATTCTGAAAAAACTTGATGTGCCAGTACATCCAAAGAGATCTGTCCGGTATCATTATCCTTAAGAACCTTGTTCCCATCGGTTAGTCCTTCGGAAAAGTGTTGAAATTCCCTGAATCATTTCAAACTTTGATAGATGTGTTGATACATCTCTTTGATTAAAACTTTAATTTTTTTATTGGAGCATACTTGCTGACAACTTCAAAATATATATTAATTCCATGGGTGATTTAGTGAATGCTAGTAATGTAGGGTATACAAGAAATTTCTATCTTTGTGCAAAAACCATTCTTGTGGCCCTTCATTACTGAAGCTCCATCTACTCTAACACACACCAACTTTTTGGAAATAATCATGTCACCTATACCTCCATATTCAATTATACAACACTTTACTATTTCAAATAAATTTTTCTTTGTTGCATTATCTTTCATTTTAGAAATAATTAGTAGATGAGGTTGGTGTATAAAATTGTGTATATTACTGTATGCACCCTAAAATGGTCGCCTAGACTTTGGGCCCCCATTTCTGTAATTTATCAAATCCCTGAATCTATATTTTCAAATATCAACAATATCAATTATATCAATTTCCTTGATCAAATCATAATCAATTCAATATTTCCTAAAGCTTGAGCCTTATTTAATTTAAAAGAGAAAAAAATGAAAATCTTATTTAATTAAGAGAACATGCTCCTTTTTAATTAATTAAAAATCTCTTTTAATTAAATAATAAAATTACTTTACCCTAAGCTTTTATTTAATTAAAAGGAATTTCCTCCCCTTTTATTTAAATAAAAAATTCCCACTTTTCTTCTTATCCTATGTTTCACAAATAAAGTATTATTCTTATTTTATAAAAAGAGAAAAAACACTTTTTGTCTCATATGGACATAAAGTCAACTCCTATTTTCCTATTGGAGGATATTTGTACACAAGGATCAAGCTTCTATTTTTCTCCATCATTGATTAAGTATTTTTCCTCTTAATCACAATGGTCCATTTTCATCTCATTCTCTATAAAAGAAGAGCTCTTTTCTTCATTTTGCACATATCTTAGGTTTTTATGCTAATGTTATGCTACAGGTTTTCTAGGTCATTTGGAGCTCTTTGAAGACATTCTACATCCAAGCTTTGAAGACGTGTTATTGCATTTCATTGTAGTTTCATATTTTTATTCTTAGTTGCATTGTCATGACATATTAGCTTAGATTTCTTTTTATGCAATAGATTAACTTGCATTGTCATATAGATTTGCATTGCATTGCATACATTTGGTTTCATTAGAGATATTGGCATTCTTTCCCTTGTTTTCATCGTGAATATCTCATTGTGTGGTTGACTAGCAAGGTCATGAGTTTATAGCTCTAGCTGAGAGCAATTTTACAAATCTTGCAACTCCATGCATAAAGAATTATGAATCGATTTGTGAGGGCTTATTGTTGAGTTTTCTTGCATGTAAGAATCCATAGAAGTGCACTACTTTTTGGTGTATATTTTTGGCATCCACCATGGGGCAACCCACCTCTTGCATGCTAGTTTTGATTTTTTTTGGAGCTAACCCTTGTGCAGATTTGTTTGGAGATGAAAAATTTTAGATTTGAAAGATTTGATCATATCTCCCAAATGGCTTAGTTTTTTGGTCTAGAAAATTTTTTACAAGTTGGTGACATATCAGAGAAGCTCCAAAAAAATTTTAAGAATTTTTGGAGGTGATTTGTATTTTTTATGATTTTTTCTTGATTTTTCATAAAAATTTGATTTTTGGTGCAAATCAGCATATTTTTCAAAAAAATTTACATTTCTGGAAAGGTCTTGTAATTCTACATGCATTTTATTCATTGTGTTTTTAATTTAGAAATCATATCATATCTCATTTGGTCAATTTATAAAAACTAGTCTATTTTGGTAAAATAGGTCTCTAGGGCACAAATAAAGATATTTTTCTAAAATTTTTACATTTTTGGAAAGCTCTCTATTTTTTGATAGAGATCTTTTTTCTGAATTTTTAGTTTAGGGTCCAAATTCATGTGGTAAAAATTAGATCTTGTTGACTAGGTCAAATGCAAAAAAAATAAAATTTTGTGATGGGTATGCACTTATTTTTCATTGTTCATTGCATGATATGAGTTATCATTTGGGTTATTTGTTGGTTATCATTGCTCCTAACAATTGATTTTTAGATCTAACCCTATATTTTGCATAAGGTAGATATACATTGCATATCTTGTTTGCTTATTTTCTTGTCTTGTTCATTTGAAGGTGCTCTTGCTTTCATCGAAAATGCTTAAAACAAAGCATTGGACTTGAGGTACTTTGTTCCATCTCTATAACATTTAGATTTTGGGATTAAAATTGAATCTCATTTGTTTTTCTTGAGTGTTTACATACTTTAATAGAACACATTTCAATTGATGCTCTTAATGAGAAATGAATGAACATAGATTTGTTTTCATACAAGTTTGTGTAAGTGAATGCTTGTGTTTAAACCTTAAGTAATTCTTAGTTCCAATATCAAATATCTCATTGAGTGATTGAGGGCATGGATTCATTCCTTGTTTATATAGGGAGTTAAATGCACCACTTTGTGGACTCACTCTATGTTTGCTTGGAAAGTTAAATATTTCATTGATTCAACCCTTTGTCATTTGTGAGTAGTATTGATAAGAAACTTTAGATTATTTTTAATTGATCTTGTTAGCTAAATTGGGTGTTGGACTCGCTTATTTTTAATTGCCCCTCATTACCACCCTTTGGATGCAAGCTCAGCATTCATACATAGGGGAGGGGTCTACTTGAAAAGAGCATTAAGTGTTCCACAAAGTTTCCCTCTTTTTATGCTTTCTTGATCTCATTAGTTTTCTAAGGTGTGGACTCACTTTGAGTTTGAGTGAGGAGTTAAATGTTCCACTTTTGGACTCACTTTGAGTTGGTGTGAAGAGTTAAATATTCTACTTTTGGACTCACTTTGAGTTTGTGTGAAGGGTTAAGTGTTCCACTTTTTGGACTCACTTCACATTCTCTTGAAGGGTTAAATGTTCCACTTTTGGACTCGCTTCACATTTTCTTGAAGGGTTAAATGTTCCACTTTTGGACTCACTTCACATTATCTTAAAGGGTTAAATGTTTCACTTTTGGACTTGCTTCACATTCACTTGAAGGGTTAAGTGTCCCACTTTTGGACTCACTTCACATTTACTTGAAGAGTTAAGTGTTCCACCTTTAGTGCTCTAAATACTTTTGATAGTGAATTACTTAATTTTATTTTTAGAAAGCCTACTTGGGGACACACCACCTCAAGGGATGACCTTAACTCCCATGTTCTGACGGAGTACAAATAGCGGGTGGTGAATCGAAAGACACCTCTCTTGGGAATTGAGTTTGATATCACTCTTGGCTAAGCCTCAAAGAACTTTATACCTTTGAGAAGTGAAGGAGGAGATTTAGGTTACTATCTCCCCCTGGCTGTGTGATTTTGGATTCTTCTCATCTACAGATTTGGGCCTCACGTACCTTGCGTATATCAAGGACTCCTTTTAGGAAGCTACGTATATCCTTGTAGACAGCTTGTTAAGGTGTTGTTGTGTTCTATGTTCCTGCTAAAACATTTTTAAAAATATACACAAGTAGAACCTATAAGGAGTAGAATACTAAGTCACTATCTATGTTCATGTGCAAGGTTGCTTTGTCCCTTGCCCATTGCTTGAAGACTGTTTTCTTGAATTCCCTGGTTGCTGTTCTATGTGCTTGATAATCATTGCAAAATCTTTTAAAAAATTTAATTGGAATACTAAAATTGAGTTTCGTCCTGCTATAGTGAGTTCTCTTTAGAAGCTTGGTCTTCCTTGGTTAGTCCAAGTCAGATCCTACATGTTGTCATGTTTCTCAACATCTCAATGAACGTTATGGTATCAATTGCACAAGATGAATCTTAGTCTTCTTCTTTCTTTTCCATTTCTCATGTTCTTCTGAAGTCTTCTATTCCCATGGAAAATTATTCTTCTTCCTCTTCTTAATTTCTTTTCCTCTTACTATCTAGTCTACCTTCTTCTATTCATCTATTCATTTCTTCCATGCTTGATTCCTCCTCTTCTATAACCATGAATCTTGAATATCTGGTTTTGGAACCTTTATTAAGAATAGATGATCTTGAGCTCATTGATGTATTCAAAAAATGTCGTTTCTCCAAAATTCTCATGAGTGATGAATTTATGACAAAAATAAAAGAAAAATCAATTAAATCAGATGCCTTTGCTAGAATCATACTCATGATCTCATCCAAATATTATTCATCTTCTAAATCTTCTCATCATTTCTCACATTCTAAATTTTATCACAATTCTTCTAAACATTATTCTCATTCTTCCTCATCTTCCAAATCTTACCATGACTCTTCTAAACATTATTCACATTCTTCATTATCCAAGTCCTCTTCCTACACTAAGTCTTCAATTTCCTCTTCTTCACGATCTCATTCTTCTTCTACTTCTTCAAAGAGTCTTACTTCTCTTCAGAAGACATACCATAAAGAGCAACGTGATAGTCCTTATGATACCTCTTCCATGAAGAGTGACGCACCCACCTATGATGACTATGATGACTATGATGATGAAAAATGTAGTGATACCTATGACACTTCTATTCCTAAGAGTCCTCCTAGTCATGTTCTTGTGCTTACTGAAAATGGGTCCTCATATTGGAAAGATCATGATGGTGATCTGTATGATTTAGATTTTGAAAAAAACTTTGATGAGTTTTGTGAACAATACCTTGATTATAATCCACTACTACTATTGAGGAATATAAAATGCACTGTGCTGATTTGAAACGTAAATATTATAAGAATCCTTCCTCTAAGAACATTCATGCTGAAAATAAAGATTGCACTCTCAAGAAAGATCATGTTAATGTTAAACCTTTGTCTTGTGATGGTTCTCTTCCATCCCTTACTTCCTCCAATACCCATACATTTCCTAAAGCTTCCGAGTCTTCCAAATCTTTCACAAATTCTTCATCTACCAAAGATCCTAATGCTTTTCATGCAGTTCTCTATAGTTATCCTCAAGGGCTACCTCTTAAAAATACTCAAGCTAACCTTCACTTGGCTAAAAATACTTTCAATAATGCTAAACCTAAAGAGCCTAAGCCTTTATGCGCTATAATGCCTACTTTAGCTAGTCTTTTAGCATCTCCTCCAAAGTCTTCCATACAATTCCAACATGCTTTCTTGTCCTTAGAAGTGGCTCCATGTCAAGAGGACTCTAAAAATGATAAAGAAAAAAATATAAAGAAAGATCAAGAACCCTCCATATCATCCAATTCTCTTCATGATGTATCTCCTCCATTTCATGGTTCTTTTGATCCTTTACGCCCTTCCTCATTCATTCCACCATGTCTTAAATCTTCTCTTAAGAAAGATCAAGCTACTAATCACACCGTTGAGCTTATTGATAAACAAAATAACCTTACTACATTTGCGCTTTCCAAAGATGATACTTTCATTAAGGTTATTAAAAATGGTGTTATTACTTCCAATGTTGAGCCTATTGAAAATCAAGAAAAAAATGATGTGCTTATGCTATCCAAAGATCCTTGTCAAGATCAAAGTATTCCATCTTCTTGTTCTACCGCTCCATGCTCGCCACTTTCTTCTCTTCCTAAGTCTTTGCAAGCTTTGAACAATCCTATCGAAGAAGTTGCTCCTATTCAAGATGTTCATGATCCTATTGAAAATTTTAATGCTCACTCTAAAGATGTTGATGTCCTTGGCTGTCATATAAATGCTAATGAATTGGTTGATTATCCTTTTGCATCTTCCACGTCCATCCTTGGACCTCCTCCACCAATACTAAGGGCTTCATGTTTTCCTTCAATATTGGGCCCTTATGTCCCTTCACTTTCCCCTCCTAACTCTCCTAATTCTTCATCCATCTTGGGTCCTTACGTCCCTCCATATCCTATCTTTCCTCAAGATCAACATAGATACATATTGTTGAATCTTTTTCATCCATCTATCCATCTAAACCAGTCATATCCTACTTCTTCCACAAGTCTCAAGTCTTTTGGAAGTAACTTGAATGTTCAATACAAGAAAAAGAAGCAATACAAAAATCCATCAAAAAAAGAAGATTACCATGTCTACTCTAATCAACATGGAAGCATAAAGTCAAAAGAGATATCTAAGAAGAAAACTACAAGACAAGTATGGGTTCCAAAATTCGTCATTAAAGATATTCTCTCTAAATCATCAAAAAGAAATGAAAAGCCTACGGCTATATGGATTCCAAAGTCTCTCTTAAGAGAGTCTTATATTGAACAAAAAGTGAAGTTGACATTCAAACTTCCAAAGGCTTCCACTTCATCTTCTTCCAAAAATATTCTTCCATTCTATGTGCCTGAACCACAACCTCTACTAAACATTCACCATATTCCTTCTCGTATTCCTTCATTCAAGTTTCCTCCACCCTCTCACCACCCTTCAAGGTGTGTGTTGATGTTGATCTTGTCTTCCTTTCCATCTACCCTTTCACAATCCTTCCATTCATTATCTTTCTACTTTCTATCATTTTTCTTCATTTTCCTATTCTCCCTATCTTCCAACCTCACTTGCTTTACATAAAACCTTATCCTCTATTTTTCTCTTCCATCTTTCTTTCCCTATCAGTATCTTTGAGCATATCATTTTGAATCCTTGATATATCATGATTTATCCTTTCAAGGAGCATTATCTAAAAAGTTTGCCTTCTTTGAGAAATTTTTTTTTAAAAAATTAAAAAAATAAAAAAAATTTAAAATAGAAAAATTCAAAAGGAAAGAAAAAATTGAAAATGTGTCATAGTGAAAACGTGGAAACAGGCGCCTTCGTAGTAAAAGTAAAGAGAAATAAATTCATCTTATGGTGAAAACCACTCCCTTGTGGTGCCTTGGATAAGTACCGTGATGAAAACTTGGTAATCAGGCATCATGTGTAGTTCTTCTACATATTCCATCCATTCCATCTTCTCTCTTTGATCTTGACAATGTTGACCTATGCACGAACATTTGGCTATCTTGTGTTATCTTATGATGATCTTGCTTTCATTCCATTCATGTTTAGCCTTCATATTTATTTTTCCTCCATTCATTATAGCCTTTGGCTATCTTTTTCCCCCTTGGTCTTGATCTAATAAAAAGAGTAAAATACGATGCTATGAAGTCTCTTGACATGTCTACCCTCTTTGGACTGCATCCTTTCCTTCTTTTGCATTACGCTTTTGAGGCTTATCCTATGCTAGCCTTTCATTGCTTGTCCAAATGTTCTTTACATGATAATCTTTTCCTTAGCTTGGGTACTCTTGAGGAGTTTGACCTTGAGGATTTCTTCCTTCCGTTCGCCTTCATTCTCCTTTCCTTCATCTCATTCACTAGCTTGCCATCCATCTTGTCCCTCACCTTCCTAGACATTGGGACTACACGATGTCATCTTTCTTGGAAGTTTGATGCCTATTCTGTCTGGGGGCATCCTTTGTACATATCTTATTGATCCTGAAAAAATACCAAAAAAATTGATATATGATGCTAAAAAAATCCTAAAAAGTATAAAAAGTCCTGAAAAAATATAAAAAATCAAAAAATGCAAAAAAAATTTTAAAAAATATAGAAAAAGTGCCTTGGTGAAAACCTGAAAACAGGCGCCTTGGTAGCAAAAATACAAAAAAAAAAAAAAAATTTAAAAAAAAAAAAGAGAAAAAAATTGCAATAAAAATCCAAGTGGTGAAAACCTGAAAACAGGTGCTACTTGAGGCCTTTGCACCCCTATTTGTTAGCATACATCCTCGACACTTAGCCACTTTCCATCATGCCTTGACCTTATTTGACTTGGTCTGGAATTGGTCTTTATCTTTGTCTAGGGGGCATAATTGTTCGCATAGGTCTTTTTGGTGCGTTTGTCTCTTGGGGCATTTCACAACAAGTGTTTTTCAACGCCACCCCAAATAGTGTTTCTCAACACTACCCTTGTGTCGAGTGTTTCTTAACACTTATCAGATGTCTTACCCAATAGTCTAAGTTTGATGTGATATTTCTCATTGATAGATGTGATAACTAGAATCTGACTCTATGACCAACACACATGCACTTAAACAATCAACTTGTTGAGATATGTTGACTTTATTTTTTCTTTGTGCTGTCTATGAGGATTTCTTTGATGAGTGGTCTCTCCCTAAGAAGTTTTCGATGATCCATAGCTAGAAGACTATGGGTATGAGAACATGTTTTATTTCTTTATCTGCTTGTGGGTATATTTTGTTAGTCCTAACTGTCATGAGCATTTATGCTAGTCTTACTTGACACTATGGATTGACAAGATATTATCCTTGACTACTTTGCGAGTGCATGCTTCTAGTTATCCTGACTTTCATGTGTCTTGATACAAGCTTAATCTTGTCATATCAAACTTAGGTAATCTCACTGCATTAGTCATCTTGACCTCCATGTCTTTGATGCCTAGGTGGGATTTCCACATTCTATTTGATATAGATCATATTCAGATTCACAGTCATACTAGTGTGTATTGCATGATCTTGCGACGCTACCAATAACGCTCAATGATGATAATTAGATGTCTATAGGTGTTGTGACCTTGCAAGTCAACCACTTTCATAGTAGCTTGCATTCTTAGGTTCATCATAGTTTAGTTTTTGCATCTTGCATATGGAAAGAGCTCTCCTTTTTATCATCTATAGACTAGTTGGTCAACTGTACTCATTTTCTGATTCTTCTTCATCATATCTTTCATTTCTGGTCTTTCATATCACATCATTTTCTATCCATTTTCGAACTTGAAATCATAATTCAAGTCACATTGTCAAGTTTTCTCATTCTTCTACGCAGTTGACTGACCTTTTGAGGCATAATTCTTTGATCTTTGATAGAATTTCTTCCTTTCCATGTCTTCCAAACTTTTAGTCTTTCATTCACCCCTTTTGCTTCCTCTCTCTAAGATTTGACTTAATTTTAATCCTATATCTTTCCCAGTCAAACCTAGTCAACCTGGGGCATATCTTCACTGTTTGATGGTTATCCTATCATGCTCCATCCTTTGATTATGATTTATTGTGACTTGATCAAGTTTATCAATTTGTTGTTCTCCTCTATCTGATTTCGATTTCGATTCTGAGGGGGCAGTACCTATCAGCTTTAATCTTTGATTTAGCTTTATCATTCAACTCAGCTTGAGATTCTTATTTTTAGACTTGATTATCACCTAGCAATGACGGTGATGATTTTGTCTTTCAATTTTTATCTCCTATTTTTTAGACTTGATTATTGCCTAGTAGCGATGGCGATAGTTTTGTCTAAGGCTTGATTTGCACCTAGCAGCAACGGTGTTGGTCTTGTCTTTCAGCTTTTACTTATTTTTGTCCTGATGTGTTCCCAAAATGAACACACATCTGGGTTGTTTTGTGATCCCAAATTGATCTCACATTTCAATTCTTCTTTGACTACATGTGTTCCCAAAATGATCACACATTAGTCAAAGAGGGGCAAATGTATGCACCCTAAAATGGTCACTTAGACTTTGGGCCCCCATTTCTACAATTTATCAAATCCCTAAATCAATATTTTCAAATATCAACAATATCAATTATATCAATTTCCTTTATCAAATCATAATCAATTCAATATTTCCTAAGGTTTGAGCCTTATTTAATTTAAAAGAGAAAAAAATAAAAATCTTATTTAATTAAGAGAACATGCTCCTTTTTAATTAATTAAAAATCTCTTTTAATTAAATAATAAAATTACTTTATCCTAAGTTTTTATTTAATTAAAAGGAATTTCCTCCCCTTTTATTTAAATAAAAAAATCCCCACTTTTCTTCTTATCCTATGTTGCACAAATAAAGCATTATTCTTATTTTATAAAAAGAGAAAAAGCACTTTTTATCTCATATGGACATAAAGTCAACTCTTATTTTCCTATTGGAGGATATTTGTGTACAAGGATCAAGCTTCTATTTTTCTCCATCGTTGATTAAGTCTTTTGCCTCTTAATCACAATGGTTCATTTTCATCTCATTCTCTATAAAAGAAGAGCTCTTTTCTTCATTTTGCACATATCTTAGGTTTTCATGCTAATGTTATGCTACAGGTTTTCTAGGTCATTTGGAGCTCTTTGAAGACATTCTACATCCAAGCTTTGAAGACGTGTTATTGCATTTCATTGTAGTTTCATATTTCCTTTCTTAGTTGCATTGTCATGGCATATTAGCTTAGATTTCTTTTTATGCAATAGATTAACTTGCATTGTCATATAGATTTGCATTGCATTGCATACATTTGGTTTCATTGGAGATATTGGCATTCTTGCCCTTGTTTTCATTGTGAATCTCTCATTGTGTGGTTGACTAGCAAGGTCATGAGTTTATAGCACTAGCTGAGAGCAATTTTACAAATCTTGCAACTCCATGCATAGAGAGCTATGGATCGATTTGTGAGGGCTCATTCTTGAGTTTTTTTGGATGTAAGGATTTATAAAAGTGTGGTCACATTTTCACCATACAATTACAAACATGCATGCATACTCGGGAATTATTATCTAATTTTTTAACTTGATTTAAAGACAATAAAATAAAGTTTGACCCTTCAATTTTTTCCTTTAGATTTTCTTTTTCAACCTCAGCAAGAGAAATTGGCCATTCCCATCTATTTTTACTAACCAATGACTATTAGGATAGTTATGAACTTTTAGAAAGTGTAATAAATCACTCAATGATGGCTAGTCTATAATAGCACACCCTCTACTCAAAATATAAAAGACAATGCTTAACTAAAAAAATTTCCCATTTGTCCTACTTTTACTTCTTTTCCAAAAAAAAATTCAATATAGCCTCAAACTTCGACATGATTCATATATGTTTTCTGTTGAAATTCAAATAATTTTGCATTCTGAACATGATAAGATTCCTTCTTTATTTTCCATCTCATCACTAAGTTTTCAACTCCATCTATGGTTTTATTTTTGTAAACTTTACTCATATGCTTCTCTATGGTGTCAATTTTTAGTTGTAACCTCTTTTCCTTCTTATTTATCCTAGTGAACATATTACATCTACATGCTACCAGAGGCTCACCTTCAATTGGAATATTGTCCACTAGTTTAATGAATGAATACTTTGATACCCATTATTTTTTAAAATTCCTCAACAGATCCCCCTTCTAATCTTTTTTTGATTCTCTATCCTTTTTTGAATTGTATTTTCTTTCCTTCTTCCATGTACCATCGTCATCTCTGGCATTATCAACATCACCCAAGTTATTTATATCATTCTAGCTACTCTAGGCATTTATCTAAAAATATTCTTCAAGCTAATCGTGATTTGAGATATCAGGTTCATTACCTTCTTCAATATGTTATGTAGGTTGTGAATCTTGTAAATATACTTGTGATGAAGTAGCTTCCTAATTTTGGATAGAAATGTTTCCACTGCCAAAGTATGATGATAAGGTTTTGTATTTTTATGGCCTCTATTGGCTTTCCCCATATGAAGGAGCCTGACCCTTATTCTTGTTAGACATCTCCAATGAAATAAATGCTACCAAAAAAAATATTAGCTTGTTGAAGAAGTGACAATGGACTATAATATATATAAATATGATTCATTTTCCCTACTGTCTACAATATACAATCTAGATGTCATCATGTCTGAGTTCTCTCGGGTGACCATTGACCACTAACTAGTCCTCACTAAATAAGAATGAACTCAAAATTAAAAATTCGAAGACAGATAGACGTGAAGCCTCAGGTGAATTCACAATTATATTATATTAAGTACTCTTAAAAAATTAATCACTTACCTTTGCCTCAATTACAATGGCCAATGCAGTCAACAGTTTGAAAATTTTCTATCGATCATAATTGAGATATTAGAACCAACTGAACCAAATTGTGTACAATAAAATTGATGTATGAATGTATTTATACCAATCTATTTTGGAAAATTTGGTGGGAATATTATATGGTATACAAATATTTAGCGAAGCCCATGTCATTATAATATGTCTTATGTAATTTCCAAGGTGATTATGGGGCATCCGATAATTTTTTATCATTAATAGAGTTAGATAAAATGACATTGGTTTGAGACACGCATTCATAAAATGCCAAGAAAATTTAGGGTCTCCTCTAAATATATCTTTATAACATCTTTGCCAAATATAGGTCACTGATTAAGACAAGATTTGGAAATTGTAGGAGAAATATTTGAATTTATCGTGTCCAAAAAATAGATTTGATTGGTGATATTATGAAAGAAAAGGAGAAAATTACAAAAACTGATGGGTGATGGGCTCGAGCATTTGAACCAATATTTATAAAGTTTATGTGACATAAGCAATTCTATATAAATATTATATTCCCCAAATCCTAGGTCACTAATGTGACACATTCACCAATTGGAAAATATTCACCACTAAAGTTATCCCTGGTAAAGATAGGCTCATCCTCTGTGTATTCTTATCTAAATATGTTCATATTTGGTAGACAGGTAGGTTGCAATGCCCTGATCTCTTGCAAGTCCATTTGCAAAACCTTCAACAAGTGTTTTTCCTTATGAACCATTCATTAAAAATTAAGGAAGAATTGATGATCTTAAGGAGATTTGCAATGAAAATAAGGCACAACATTTACTAAAGCTTCTTTCAATGCAGTTTAAAGAAAAATAAGCCTAATTTTGGAGGAAACTTTGTGATTAAGCACATTTGATCTGGAATAGTATTAGGATGGGTGTCCTCCTAGGAATTCCTAGTGATTCGCCTCTATGAGCATCATGTAGACACAATAAGTGCTAAAGTGTTTCAATCATTCCCATGAGAGATAAGATCTTGTGAGCCATTACTCATAAAATGTGTGTCAGTGAATTTGACTCAAAAACTACATAGTTGAATCTTGATAGAAATACCACAAATTTACTTGTGGAGAATATCTCCTTCTTTTCAATTTATGAGCTTAAGGGGTTTTCTAATGAATGTTTTAAAAGAAACAACACTTGCTGATGGTTTTGCAAATGGGGTTACGAGAAAAGTGGGCTTAGTGTTGGAGGAAACTTCATGCTTAAGTACTATTGAGATAGAGTAGTACTGGGATGGGTGACCTTGTAGGATGTCTTAATGCTTCACCTCTATGAGCATCACCTAGATGTAATGAGTGCTAAGTGTTCCATTCATTTCCATGAGAGATGTTTTCTTGTAAACCACTACTCATGAAACATGTGACAATGAATTTGGCTCCAAAAGTACTTAGTTGAATCTTGAAAGCAAAATCACAATTTAACTTTTTGTGGAAAATATCTCCTATTTATCAATTGACGAGCTTAACGAGGTTTCTAATGAATGGTTTAGAAGGAAAAATACTTGATGTAGGTTTTACAAATGGGGTTGCAATAAAAATGGGCTAACGTTAGAGGAAAATTCATGGTTAAGGGTGCTTGAGATGGAGTATTACTGGGATGAGTGACCTCCTAAGAACTATTAGCACTTCATCCATGTGAGAAGCATCTAGATGCAATGAGTTTTAAAGAGTTCCATTCATTCTCATGAGAGATGGGTTCTTGTGAACCACTACTCATGACACATGGGTAAATGAGTTTGACTGAAACATTAAACAACTAAATATTTTTAGGAATATCACAATTTACCTTTGTTTGGAAAATATTTCTACTTATCAATTTATGAGCGTAAGGAGATTTCTATTGAACGGTTCATAAGTCACAACACTTGTTGGAGGCTTTGCAAATGGTGTTGCAAGAAAAGTGGGGTTTTAACCTTGGAGAAAACTTTGTGGTTAATAGCACTTGAGCTAAAGTAGTACCGGGATGCATGACCTCTTCAGCAGTTTTAGTGCTTCACCTCTTTGCACATCACCTAGCTACAATGAGCGCTAAGTGTTCAATTCATTCTCATGAGAGATGGGTTCTTGTGAATCACTAACAATAGTCAATGAGTTTGACTCAAAATTTATATATTTGAATCTTGATAACAATATTATAATTTGACTTGTGGAAAATATCTCATACTTATCAACTGTTATCTAACTAGTTTGGGCATCACAGTTTTATGCTTTTTTATTAATATTTTAATAGTTTAGTTAGAAGCTGGAAGCTAGATTCCAGTCACTATTTTGTTACTATGCTTTAGATGTTGATTATAGTTTACTTTTTATAAGGTTCATGGTGCTTTCCCTACTAAACCATTCAAAATTGTGTAGTTTTCGAGTCAAATTCATTTATCCATATTTCATGTGTAATTCACAAGATGGCATCTTTCATCAGAATGAATTGAACACTTAACACTCATTGTATCTAAAATGAATACATATTTTATTTTATCTATATTCATATAATTTTAAAATAAAATAGAATAAATAATTAAATTAGAGACACTTTAATAAATATATATTTTTTATATTTATATAAATGAATTTGAAATACTACTATAGATATATTTTTAGTTAATATAATTTATCTTATGCATAAAGAATAATATGTAAAATTTAAATTATACTTACCGAGCACGTTACCTTTTGCTTTAGGCTTTGGTTGTTTCCCTCGAATAATTAAAGACAATTTTTGCTTTATCCTTTATTTAATTATTTCGAATCGTTTGTTGATTTGGACATTGCTTTTAATTTCGTCGGGAACATTTGAATTGACCACACAGAAATATATACTAAAGTGCATAGATTAGATTTTATTTTCTCAAACAAATTTCAACTTTTTCATATTTCTTTAGCAAAAGAAGCTAAAGAAATGTGAAACTTCACGCTTATATTTACTTCATCATGTTGCCCACCTATAGCAATCTTTCGTTTATATGCATTATACTCAAGTAAGTGTCAATCTAGCATTTGTAAGGCATTCCAATCGTACAATTCACTATTTTTATTATCTTCTAATTTAATATAATATTTGATGATAAAATAAATCAATTCTTGATTTAAAATACTTTTATCTTATAATAAATTTATTCTTTAATAAATTAGATCAAAGATTAATAATAAAAATAAAATATTATAAAATTAATGAAAATCGTGTATAATTATTATCCTTTATTGTTGTAAAATTTGAGGAAGTAAAAATTTAAGTTATAATATAGAATTTAAATTGTAATATAATAATAGATTATTTTTGGTTATAGTAAATTTTATATATGTGGATTCTATATATGCGTGTGAGTGCGTACTCACATATACACATACTTTTAGACAAGAAATATAGTATTTTAAATGTGATCTTATCAAATATGGTGAAATTTAATCTTCATTAAATTTGATATGTCTATAGAATATACATTAATTTATGTTACCATCTTTTCTATTTTTTGTATATATAATTTTCAAATACAACACTAAAGTACATACATTATTTCCTCAAACACTAAAATATTTGATTACAATCAATTTTGTTTTGTTCATCATTTCCTTTTCTTCAATCAAACAACTCTAAATAGAGGTCTTTTCTTATTCCTTTCTTTGGTCCCTATACATTTTAACAAGAAGTTGGTAGATTTCTATCATAAACTAATGATCAACAATATGTTTAAAATATATATTATTTAAAATAGGAATTTTTTGTTAAGGAATATAACATTAGGAACATGAAAATGTAATGCCTACATAGGTATAGTTTGAGATGTTATCTGAAATGTTATGTTGTGTATATGTTGGGATTCTAGATGATCTTATTTTGGTGTCATGGTGGGATGACTTACAAAATTTAGATATTTCAGGAGATGTATGTTTGATGGGGAGCTTTCTCTGTAGACACCTAAAAAAGACATAATTGTGATAACATTAAGTCACTAATTATTCTTCTATTAGTTAATGGTTGCTTAATCATTAATTAATCATTTTAATTTCCTCTAAAAATCTATTTTTTTAATCAGTTAATCACCTCTCTTATATATTAATTAAATAATTAAGTTTATTTAATTAATTGACCTTTATAACTTAATTAAATTTAATTTACTATTTCCTAAGATTTGATTAATTATATTTAATTAAACCAAATTAGCTAATTATTCTTCCATATTAAATTAATTGGCCAAATTAATTTCATTTCACATCAATTTTAATTAATTACCATTTAATTTTATGCTAATTCTATATTTCTTATTAACTCAATTAAATCTTGTAAAAATAGAAAAAATAGAAATATGGGGCAATTATATAATTTCTAAAAATTCAAAATCCTCATAAAATAAAAAAGAAAAAATTCTGAAAAAACTAAATCATTTTAAAACTAGAAAATAATTATTTTCTAATAATTCAATTTTGGAAGCTTTAAACCCTCTCATCTTTATCTCATCTTAATTTCCTCCTTTATCTCTCCTTTTTGAGTTAAATTGGAATTAAATCTATTTTTTTGGAAGGTCACACCAATATTCTCTAGTCTTGAATTATCTCATCCATCTAATTTTCTTTCCCAGTATCGATCTCAACTAAATACAGACTTCTTGAAAATCTATATAAGAAACGTTCATTTCTCACAATTTCATCTCTCAATTTCATATCGGACTTATGATGCAGGTTTTATTATCAACCAATCACAAATTCTCTAAGCTTTGAATCAAGGTGCTGCCAGAATCACCCCCGAGTGCCACACCTCAACGAAGCAAAGAGAAGAAACATAAGCTTCATAGTATTCAATGATTTACATTTTAATTAGTTAATTCTAGTCTTAATCCTCATGATTCTTATTCGTTTCTTTGTAGGGTTAAATAGTTTTATTAGTTATTATTTTTAATTAAGTGGTGCTAATAATATTATTTATTTAGCTTGTGTAGATTTTCCCTGTGATATTTTGGTGAACCTGACGTGAATAGTCATTCTATGGATATTCATTGGCATCCAAGTAGCTTCAAGACATGCTAAGAGACTGTCGTCTTTCATCCATCTATCAATCTATCCATCGATCCATAATTTCCTTGCCTTGTTAGACACCAAGGGGGCAATTCAATAAATCTTGCTCAATAAAATTTTAAAGACCTTAAAAAATTCAAAAACATTCAAATAAAAGACGTCAAAAAAATCCAAAAATATTCAAATATTCATCCTAAAAAAATCCATAAAAAAAGACTAAAATGACCTTGAAAAAACTTTTCAAAACATCATATACAATCCTAAAATAATCCTACAAATTAAAAAAACATAAAAATTAAAAAAGAAAACAATGTTTGGGGTGATTGTGATAAGGGCCTTCACTTATGTGATACATCACACATACCTCGAATCCAAACATATGAAACCTTTGATGGACCAAAAAAAACAAAAAATGTCCTAAAGGAACAAATCAAAAAAATTTCAAGACACATCAAAATCTTGCAATAAAATCATCTCTATTACAACAAGCCCAAAGTGACGATCAAACATCTAAAATTAAATCAAAACAATGACCTTCATAAATTAGTAATGGACTCATGGGACCCATATTTATAAACAATCGAATATGTTAATTTTGATTAAACCAAATCAACCAACTAATCAATAATCTTATACAGTGATGGATACACTCAAAACAAGACAGATCGGTGTTAAACAAGTAGCCCATTCCTGAAACCATACACATCTACATTCAATCAAACATCAGCATTAATCCTGTGAGGCCCACCTTTGGCCCACATAGTGATCCTGTTTTATAGATATTACCCTATCATTTTGATTATGTTACTTTTAGAGATACTTGGACTCTGTCGACTACTGATATACTATGTTGACTCGTTAGACTATTCATTTTGATGATTCTGCATATGGGATCCATAGTGTGTGTGGATTTGGTTTATGATATGATGATTTGTGAACCTGATGATCTTGATGATATTTGAATTATGCTATGGAATTTCATTTGAATTATGCAATGTAATTATGAATATTATATGCAATTGAATGATTATTGTTATATCATACATGTTTAATGTATTGGTTTTCTTCTTTGAATTACTGATGCTGCACTGAGGTATTGCAGGAGGAAGGACCATGGAAACACATTCGGGGAAATCACTTTGAACGTAGGGCAATCAGTTAAACCAAGGCCCCGTCTATTAAGAGACCTGAGGCCTTGTTGTTAAGTATTTTTATTCGTAACAGTAATCTGAAATGTATGTGTGTATTAATGTTATGTGTTGTGACATTGGACGTACCTTGTGTGAAATGTTATTTCGTAAAGTGTCACTTGACACTAATGTTAAATGTTATCAAGGTATGTTGAGTGTTGTGTGAGAGCATATTCTAGGAGTTTTAGGGAAATCTTAGCACACCTTTTTGCCATAGGAACTATTATGCAGTTTCCATTCCCCATTCTCCATCTTATTCCTAGAAGTGTATTTAGAGGGTTAATAGTGGCTTTAGAAAGTGGTTTTATGCCTTATTAGTTAACCCATTCTATCTACCCATGGGTTAGGGGTATTTTCACCTTATAAATAGCCTAAAATTGACTTTTTGACCCTTTTAAAAATTCATGTGCAACCTTGAACGAAATTGCAACTTGCTTGAAAGGGCCTAATTAATGAGGTTTGTTGGGGTAGGTTTTAGAGGCCTTTTTAGAGGAATTTTGGCAAAGGATAGGGCATTCACCCATTCTCTATCTTTAGAGAGTTCTAGAAAGTTAGAGAAGAAAGCTTGGAGTTTTGGAATAGGGCTCAACAATCCTTCCATAGCATTGGACTTGAGGTAGGAAATCTTGCTCTCATATGGTTTTAGAAGTTGTATATGTTTTGTGTTGATGTTTTTAGCTCCCCATGGTTGGTCATGGAGGAAGCTTGCCTTGTTTCATGTTGTGTTTTAGCTTCCCATGGTTGGTCATGGTGAGAGCAAGCATGCAATGTATTTTCTTATGTAATTGGATTTTGGGTTGTATTTCTTGGATTCACTCACCCTTGGGAGGGAAGAGAAATCAAGAGGGGGTGTGGAAATGGAGGCAACTCCATGTGTAGAGTCTCCTCCATGTGTGAGGAAAGATGAACTTGGGTGAGTGATTTTCCCCAAGAAACCTTGCATTTAGCCCTTGTGGCAATGGGGGTATAAGGAGGGAAGAATGGCCATGTGAGCCTTGTATGAAATAGAGATATTTGGGTCCATGTGTGGCCTTGTTTTTGTTATGCAATGGTTATCTCCATGGTTTGTCCACCCACACCCCATAAAGGATATTCATGGAATTCCTTAGTTTTCACCTTGAGGGATTTTGGGTTTTTCATATGTTTATGTTCTTGTTGTGTTTTGTGTATGAGTGATTGTTACCCATTCATTGTGGCTTCCCCAAGCTCGGGGGTGGCCTCATGAGAGGCCTAGGATGGGAGGTGAGCATCCCACGGTTCCTATCCTTTTTGTTCATGGCAGGTTTTGAAGTCAAGGTTCAAGTGAATGAAGTTGGAAGGAGTTAAATTCCTTGGTTGTGCTTGTTGGAAGAAACCATACTTTGATGTATGAGCATTATTGTAAAATGTGAATGGTGTAATTCAATCACTCTTTTGGCACACTTTGTTTTAGTATATTGAAATGATATGGAGGAAGAAAGCTTGCTGTTTATATTTATCATTCATTGTAATTTGAGTAGCTTATGAAATGGACCAAAGATGTGTATTCCCTTGAATGTAAAGAAAGACAATATGTGAGGTGTTCTTGGTTAATTCCAAAGAGAAGCAAGTTCCAACTCATTGTGATTATATATTGTGAAAGATCATTGTATGCATTTGATTTTTGTATTGCAATCCAAAATGAAAATTATCACCTCTCTTAGATCTCTTCAATTTGATGTTGATAAGTTGATGTTTTAGATGGTTGAAGAAATAATGGTATGCTTGGAATTGGATTTTGTTTGGAAAGCATTACATTTACTTTGTCAATTGAATTGCAACAATATTATGTACTTTATCTCTTCCTATATTTCTGCAAACAAATTGGATAGCTTGTTGATCCATATGGATTTAGGAATAAAAGACTTAGATAGAATTTGAACTGAAACTTAGCAATTATCCCATTCAAAAGATGACTTTATAATGCATTTGATTAGTCTAAATTCCTCCTTAACCATATGCTATGCACTTAAACAAAACATTCAAAATGAATTAAATCATGTGGAAATGTAGAGAAAACACTATCTTATCAAGACGGTTATGCTAAAATGAGCATGTTTGCTTCAGAATGTATCTATATTAGATGATCAAATTTAACTATAATTAACCCTTGTAATTAATAATCCTATTATAGACCATTGGCATCTTAATGTTTAAGTGAATACAAATTGATCTATGTTGGTATATTAACTCAACTTGCTAAGGAAGAAGTAATGGAAAAAAAAAAGAGATCAAAATAACAGTGCCTTTGAAAATAGCACTTCCCAGAATTTTAAGAGAGCAAAATGCTCTCTGGATTTTGTATGGGATAAAAATCCCATACAAAATCTTACCACAGTCATTTTAATATAATAAATCTTGCCACCTATGTCATAAGCAAATAAAATAAACATTAATCAAAAATATCATCCCTTACCTTTTTAGTCTTTCCCCTTTTGCTAGGCGCAGGTGTTGGATGCAAGTTCTTTGCTATTAATTCCAACCTACTTTTTATTGGGATGGTGACTTTGGTGACACATCATCCAAACCTTTTCATTAGCTTTAACCCCCCCTTTGTCTTCAACTCACGCAGGTTTTGAAAGATCTTTCTTTGCATTAAATTCAAACTTTTGATGTGGGTACTTGACATGGAAGGGAGTGGGTCCCCACCTTCCACTTCCCTTTCCATGCTTCCCACTCCCCTATGCAATTAAGGCACAGGTCCTTGGGAGAGGATATTTTATTTTGACAAAAAAACTTCATCATTCTTTCCCTTGCGTACCCCAATGTCCTTGGGTGATGGGAAGTGTGAGTAGGGGGTAGGCTAGGAGTTATTAGGTTAATAGGTTGTTTGATAGGAAGTTTGAGTAGGTTAGTAGATAAGATTAATTAGTAGGATATTTAGTAGATTAGTAGGTTGTTAAGTTAGTTTAGGTTATTAATTAATTATATTATCTTGAATTTATGTTTTGTTATATATCAATAGATAGTTTTTATGCAAAGCAATATTGACATTTACTAACTTGCTAATTATATGTTGCCCTATATTATTATCTAAATAGTATGTACATATTATTAGTTAATAAATTATAATTTAATAATTAATTAATAATTATATTAATTAATTATTATATTATAATTATTAATTAATTATATATATATATATATATATATATATATATATATATATATATATATATATATATATAATATTTAATTATAAACATTAACTAATGTTACCTTTAAATTTATATTCAATAGTATCATAAGTTGGTAATTTTATCATCACAGACAAATTGGTCTCGATATGAGCTTAATCGGAAATTGGTTTACCTCACTATAGTATAACACTAACATTATCACTTTTATCCTTCTTTAAAAAAAATTTGTTGGTTGTGTTTTGCCCCGAAATTTTGGGCATCACAAATCCTAGCAATGATCAATTAAGCTATTGAAAAAGTTAGTCAAATAAGCTCATTATTGATTTATCTTTTGTGATTGTGTTCTTAAGCTCATCAAGGAAACCGTTGAGTGGTGAGAGTAGCCATGATGGATCATAATATTATTTTTCTTTATTTTATGTTTATGGAATGTTGCAATGAAGTTCTTAGGAAAGGTTTTCTTGCAGTGTCTATGATAAGAGCCTTCACATATCCATAAAATATCAATTGTAAGGTATCATAATGATACAGGATTGTGATACATCGCACATACCTTAACTCAAAGCACATGAACCTAGAATGGAGCCCAACATTCCTTGTTTTTTTTCTTCTTTCAATAGAGATAGTAGCAGTATTTAGATGGTCAATATCTATGTGCAATTATATCTCTTTATTTTCAATAAGGCACAATGATATTAAAATGGTGAAAATATCTGGCAATGACTTAATACATTAGTGATGTTGATAGCATAAGTTTATTTCTTCTAATTCAACTCTCCTAATTCTTTCTTCTAACAAATTTTCTTTTGACTAATTGAGTCAATCCAAATAGGTTCTCAGACACATAACCATAAGTCTTGCATACATGGTACACAAATTTGCATAGAAAATACAAAGCATATAAATGCATCCATAATCATCACATAGGAATCATATCATCATCATTATAAAGAGATATAACATTATCAACAAATTAATACTCATCCGACGCATTTTATAACTTAATTTGGTGAGGGGGCATAAAACACACATGTTGTCATTGGGGCAATCTGAGGCAGGTCCTAATTTGAAATTCTTTGACACAATGCTCATAATCGCATTGTATGAAACTGGGCAAAATATAGACACCTAAAAATAGACATAATTGTGAACTAACATTAAGTCACTAATTATTTTATTTTATTTTTATTTTTTTTATCAGTAAAAGGCCGAAGAGCTGAAAGATTTTTATTAATATAAACAATAGTTTTACAGTGTGACCCCCGCTTGCTGCAAGCGCTGATAAGAAAGAGCAGGGTTGAGAAAATCTCCAGCCTTTCCCGGGACCATAGGTCCTGTACTTATACAAATTTACATGGGCATACCCACAACTCGACTTTGTCGAGATTTGTTAAAATACAAAAAGATTCTGTGGGCATTCCCATGGCTCGATATCAATCGAGGTTTTCCTATAAATACAAACTTTCAATGGGCATACCCACTGCTTGAATATATCAAGATATATAGTTATACTAATTCAAATGCTACTTAAAGGTATACATCTGTCATCAACATACCAATCAATCAATACAAAGAAAAATTTTGTTCTAAGATTTTCAGTCTTGGAGAGATTTAGTTGCTCACTTGTAAATAGCTTTATTAATGTGCAGTCTCTGCTTTTTGTTCTTTGGACGGAAGGAGTGTCTGTCTCCCATACGATGCTATCCACCTGAAAAGTCAGACAAAAGAAAAACCTCCACCTCCACTGGTTAACCCTCATCAAGCACTAAAAAATTACACCACCTTGTGTTGAATTTCATTATTAGAGTAATTAATGATCCTTACTAAAATGGAAATTAAGAATGTATACCCAATTAAATATCTTACACAAAGAGGAAAATTCTATACAAAGATGCTAATACAAAGATTATAATACTAGTCTTACTTTAGACCAAGTAGCCTTAGATTCATGAAAAAAATAATAATCATTTTAATTGATTAATACCTAAGTTTAGATAATCGTTGATTTTCAAAACACTGACATTATAAACCTCTTATACCTACACTCATATCGATATTGCTTAAAACTAATAAATGATTAGAACCTTAATTACCTCTAGTTCTAATGTATTTCCTGCATAAGTTACAGATTGTCAGTTTGAACAATTTGGAAAATGGTACCAGGGGAAGAGCATCTATCTATATCCATGTTTATTAACTTGCCTGATAGATGATATTTTCTAGTGAAAGGTTCATAAAAAGGATGAGCTGCATCCATTGCTTATCCTTCAATAAAACAAAAAGTTCCCCATGATAAAATTAAATTCCTGAGCGAAGATATAATAGGACTGGAAAGGGTT